>JAOTQH010228938.1:0-14079 GCA_025631255.1 Cornus kousa
GTGGTTGAGTTCATTCAAACGAATATTTTTAGTCGGTTTGGTATGCCACGAGCTATTATTAGTGATGGGGGTGCTCACTTCTGTAATAGGTACTTTCGTACCTTGGTCTAAAGATGCTTCATCAATTATAAAGTTGCTTCTACCTATTATCCCTAAACAAGTGGCCAAGTAGAAATATCCAATCATGAAATTAAGAGAATTCTTGGAAAAAATGGTTAAGCCAAATTATAAAGATTGGTCTTATAGACTGAATGATGCTTTGTGGGCTTACCGTACTACTTTCAAGACTCTGATTGATATGTCACCTTACCTTCTTATCTATGATAAAGGGTGCTATCTTCCTATAGAGTTAGAACACAGAGCTTTCTGGGCCCTAGAAAAGCTCAACTTCGATATGACATCTGCTGGTTCTAAGAAGAAGCTTCAATTAACTAAGCTTGAAGAATTACGTAATGATGCTTATGAGAGTGCTAAGGTTTACAAAGTAAAGACTAAGACATTTTATGACAAGTATATCTTTCATAAGACTTTTGAGCCTGGGAAGAAGGTTTGGTTGTTTAATACACGACTGAAACTTTTTCCTAGAAAGTTAAAGTCACGTTGGGAAGGTCCATAAATGGTTATTTCTTTTACACCTTATGGTGCAATAGAGATACAAGATTGCAAGACTGATAACTGTCTAAGGTCATTGGACAGGGACTGAAACCTTGCATAGAGGTTAGTGTACAGAAAGGCATAGTTGAGGCAGTGGAACTTCATGATTCTATTTACTTAGACTAGAGAGGTTAGGTTTTTATCTAGCTATCGACGTTAAACTTAGCATGTTATTGAGCTATCGATGTTAAACTTAGCATTGGTATGTTATACCGTAGTTTATTTTGATTTTGATTTCGTTTTTTTAAGTTTTTGATTTAATTATTTTATTTTCTAGATTTTAGGTTTATTTTAGTCTTCATTTAGGTTTAGGTTAGTTTAGGTTTGAATAAAATAGAAAAAGAAAATAAAAAATTGAAAAATTGAGAAAAATCCAAAAAATTGTCTTAATGCTCGAGCTTGAAAGTTGGGGCTTGAGCATTAGCTACTACAGACTCGAGCTCATACCCTTAAAGCTCGAGCCTGAGGTTCTACAAGTTTTAAGATCGGGAAATTGGGTACTCCAACTCCTAGCATATGAAGGCCACACTTCCCTTATAAGATCTTTCCCTGTTCTCTCCATATTTGTGTCCAGTGAAGTTTGATATTCTTGTTCCAAATCTACAGGGAATATTGAGGTACAACTCTCCTTCTTCATCCTCTTTCCATTTGTTTTTCCTTAGTTCATTAAATTTTCTAGATCTAATGAAGGAGGGTATGAGTTATTCTTTGAATATATGATTCGTTGGATTTTGTTTCTACATCATCCACATAGGCTAGTTGTTTAGATCAACTATTAATTGAATCATAAACTGAGATTTAAGATTTGTTTTGCTGAAATCCAGGTAAGGCTCAAGCTCTGTAAGTTGAAGCTCGAGCCTAAAAGTTGAAGCTCTAGCCTCAGTTTGCAGATTGTAGGAATTGGAAATTTTTGGGGTATTTGAAGGTTTATCTTGAGGATGGTTCATCCTACTCCTGCTAAACGCACTAGAGGGATGAAAGATGTGTTGCCAAGTGCGTGGCAGACAATTCCAATTTCTTATGAAACGACCTTTGATTATCAGGCGTTCATCAATGATCCTCGCACTAGATGGGCTATGAAATCTTTCAGTTACAGGCACCTTCTTCATCTTATGGTCCTTATTACTTAGATTGCTTATCCTCATCTTATTCATTTGTTTTATCTTAATATGATTTATAGTGAGGATGACCTTTGGGAGCTTAGGACTATGGTTGATGGGCATGAATTGATTATTAATCCTTATGCTATTGCTGCAACTCTAGAATGTTATAATATGCTTCCTGAGGTTGTAGATGAAAGACATAGCTGTCCTGTTTTCACACCTTTCCCTAGAGTACTAATTACAGAAAGTTTGATACAAAAATTGTGTGATGGTTGAATTACTAGGAGAAAGCGTAGTAGTACTACCAAAGCAAAAATTCCTAAAAGGTTGTGGATTCTAGATTCTATCATCTCTACTAATGTCCATCCTCTTAGACATAAGAATATTAGGAATACTGATTTTCTCCAAGCACTTTATGCTATTCAGTTTGAGCACTGGTATTCATTTCCTAGGATGATTTTCTATTAGCTATTGAAGTTTTGGTCTGAGATTGGGCCTTAAAAGGATATTCCTAAACATGCGCTTCCATTTCTATATATGATTACCAAGATGTTAGAGCTACAGGGTTATGTGATATGTCACAGAGAGGAGTCATGTAATGAGTCACCACAATTTGGAAAAGAGGAATGGGATAAGGTGTGGAGACATATGCCGGTGCATCGCCGCAATGCTATAGAATTTGGTGACGAGGCTACAGAGGAGGAGATGAATCTTTCCAATAGCCAGCTCTCACTGAGGAGGAGACCCGCTCCTGTAGTCCAGCCTGAGAGTTCTTCTCAAGCTGAAATTCAAGATTTACAGGCCAGGGTGGTCGAGCTGTAGGATGGCCAGATGATGCTGCGGCAGATACTGGCTGCGCAGTAGAACATATTAGAGGAGTTATTTCACCGCACTTCATTCACTCTAGCTACTTTTTCTGATCTACCACCACCACCACCTATGGATTAGTTTTTAGGACTTTTCTGTATTTTTGTTGATTAGGGCAATTCTTTTTGCTGTATTTATTTCCATATGATGTATATTTGCCCTAAGTCTTTCTTTTCAAAAAGCATTGTACTGATTTCTAATATTTATATATACATGCTTTTTGTTCTATTTCCTTATGTTGATATTTTTATATGCGTACTCCATATACGTGATACTCTAATATGTGTTGGAGTGTATTGATTTTACCATATACTACAGATTAAGTTTGGGGGCGGTTTTGAGAGAAACCACTATGTTCAAGGAGGTGTTGTTGAATATTCATTTTTACAAGCCTTTGCATTTTTTGTCATATCTTTGTTGGTCTACTTGTCTGGTAGTATCTTTCTATCTCTCTTTTATTCTCACACATTGAGGACAATGTGCATTATATGTTTGGGGGTAAGGCTAATTTGTAATTTGAAATTTTTGCTTGCACAAGGATCTGATTTGATGATATAAGCATGTGTTTGAGTCTGTTGATGGTGGTATAATCTGTTTAAAGTCTGATGTTGGTTAGAAATGATATGTATGCTAAAACATTGTGAAAGGGGTACTTGAAATTTTTTGAAATTAGTTGGTGGCCTATGGTTCACATTGTTAGGATGATTATTGCTTAATAATTTTGATCTCTGAAATTCTACACTTTGCACATATTCACACTTGCATGAATCCTGTGGGGTAAAAATTGGAAGTCTTGCTTTGTTTTGAGTTAGACTGAGATGAGCAGGTAGAGTTGATAGTTTTGATGACCAAGGAATAAAAAATATATATATAATAATAAGGAAAAGAAAAGAAAAAAAAAAATAGAGAAGGATCAAGTTCAGGTTTGTACTTAGATTGCTTGAGTGGTTTGGTCCTTAGGGGTCTGTTCTGACACCTAATGCGCTAAAACCATCAGATTTGGGATTCGTTGGCTGAAAGCTTGTTATATAAGATTTTTAAGTTGCCTAGATTACTTGAACAATTAAGTCCTTAGGGGTATTTCAACACTTAACGCCCTAAGATCATCTGGTCTGGGAGTTATTGGCTGAAAGTTCATTACATAGGTGATTTAGAAAGCTTAATAGACCTGAACATTGCACAATATCCTTTTCAAAGAAATACATACTTGTAAAAAAAAATTAAAAAAAATGCCTTAGGAATTGAAATTTGAAAGTTTGCCTATGAATTGAAGAATAGCAAGGGATAAATGCAAGTATAGATTGTAAGCCACACGTTAAATTGTAGGATCATTTTTTAAAAGTGTTTTAGAGGTTAAAATTGTTGAATAAATGATTAAACTGATATGTGGGAGCCATAGTTGCTTAACTGAGATTGAAAGTTAAAAGTTTTTCTGATTACATAATTAGTATACTTGTTGTATTTGACTAATTAATGAACTGTAGGAGATAATATAATCTAAAAACGGGCTTAAATGAGCTTATTATGCAATTAAGGCACTAATTTGCGAAGTTTGTGGGTATCTTCACTGGAAACCCTCACAAGACTATAAGTCATCCACTAGGGGTAACCTAGGGGTTTAAAGGCTTGTTACATAAGCTAAATGCAACCGTGATTCCACGAAAGTGGCTTTTTAGTTCTGTATTGCTAAGGGACTAGCAATATATAAGTTTGGAGGTGTGATGAACGCTGAATATATGCATATTCGAGCCCCTAATTACGTGTATTTTAAGGCCTAAAGTGATACTTCTATCCATAGTTAGACTAATTTATGTTTAATGTGTCTTTGTAGGTACTTTCCCAAAAAAAATGGTTAAAACTGGGACTTTATGATGACATAGAAGCTTATAGAGTCGTTGCCAGTCATTCAGAGCAAGCCGATTGCTTAAACAGTGAAGTTTGAAGCAAATCAAGCCCTAGAGCTCAAGCCCAAGTGTTGAGGCTTGAGTATCACAAAAAAGAAGAGAAGAAAAGTCATCAAGGCCCAAATGCTCGAGCATTATACCTTGATGCTCGAGCATTATACCTTGATGCTCGAGCCTTACCACAAGGTGCTTGAGCCTTGACCCTCAAGCTTGAGCATGAGGCGTCGAAAATTAAAGGGATGATTTTAATTAAAAAATAATGCTCCTAGGTCTCGTGCCTTACCTTAAGGATTGAGCACCATCCATTAATGTTTGGGCCTTAAGCCCAAGATGCTCGAGCATGGTACCTAGAGCTCGAGCCTATGAAGCTTGGATTGAGTAATGTTAAATGAATTCAACCCCAAAAATATTCTAAGTGCTGAAAAAAAAAAGGCGTTTCGGAAAAATAGTTGAGGAAAATAGGCTAAAAGTCAATATGAACATCTAACATCATTTACTGAAGCTCGAGCATCCATCCAAAAATGCTCGAGCATTATACCTGAAGCTCGAGTATTAACCTTAAAGCTCAAGCATCTATTCCTGAAGCTTGAGCCTTCCATAATATATCAGATTAAAGTTATGGGATTACTCTTTTTATCAGCCGTATATCATCCCAAATGGGCCAGAAGACCTAAAAGCCCACCAAATACTTATTTTCTTCTATAAAAGAAGGTGTAAGCCTTGATAGAAGAGGCCCAAAATTCCAAGTCTTATTACTGTGTTATTCAGAAAGCTGAAGGTGTGGTGGCTTTTAGGGTTCCTACAACCTTAGAAGTGAAGATCTTGAGAAGAGAGGTGTTGTTTGTGACGATGAAGATGAACTTAACACAGATGATATCCAGTCTTGTCATGAGTAGCTAATTCCTTTCTTAGGGCACTGATGTAACCCAACTTACTATTATGGTTTAATTGTTTTAACTCTGGGATTCTTTTAATATATGATTATTTTCTTGATTGTATGATTATGAGCACTTGAGACAACTCAAGTGGTTTTCATGCTTTAATAGATTATAAATTGTTATTCCCTTGTCTTAGATGTAATAGTTTATTCTTTATTCTCGACCTATTTTATTGGACAGTATCTGGCAGAGCCTTGTCGGCTATAAAAATAGAGGTCATATGATGGTATTCCAATGTTTTGTACAAAAGAATGTTTTCATAATCTATGCTTAGGAAAGGTGGTTCATTCGCAAAGTAGTTAGAGTAGGTAGAGTAGGTAGGTGAATAGTCCACGTTAATGGCAGATAGGTTATAGTTAGCTAATCTTGTAAAACATCTTTCTTTAAATCCGAATTGTACAAATGTTATTAAGTTCAATTCTTTTGAAAAATATCATTGTTAAATTCCCAGAGTTAGTATAATTAACCACAATATGATGGTTGTGGTGAAGTCAAAGCCCTAAGACTTTTTCTCTCTAATCATTTAAATTAGTTTAATTTATTTTAGTTAATTATTTTGTATTAATTTTAGTTTGTTAAATCTTAACAACCAACAAACCTTCCAACCAGGTTACGTATAAACCATAAAACAAAATTAAAGACTAATACAAATATCATCTCTCTGTGGGTTCGACATCCTCTTTGCATAGAGCTATCCTACACGATATCGTCCGATTCCGAGAGACCAACATCAATTATAGACTTTAAGACTTAGAGTATGGAATGTGTGGTTCCAACCTTGATTGTGCATGGAAAGTGATTAAGTGCATTGTATACTCATATGCATGTTGTGATATTATTCATTGATTTTGAATTCTTGTGGCATTTGTTACTTGACATCAATAGAGTATGACTCTAGTGCGGGAGGTACGAGTTCTCCCCAATATAGTGCGCACTAGGGTAGTTATCGGCGGGATAGTAGCCTAAAATAGCTAACTGTCTTATTTGTGATGTTCATAACCAAATGCCATGTCCAAGATATTCTTGTTGTTTGATTTCGCATTTTGTTTCCTAGTTGACAATGTCAAGTATAGTAGCTTGTTGTTTTGTACTGGAGGTTCTAATTTTTTTAAATGCATTACTTACTGTAGATTACATTTACGATACTTCAAAGTTAGTTTTAGGATGATTCCTTAGCTTCACCTTGAAGCTAGACGTTCAGAGGCATGATCCACATGTATTTGTCTATATTACACTTGCAAAACCTTTGAAACTTTAGGTTATACGCACACGCAATTCTTATGGAGTAATTCAAATTTCTCACCCTAATTGACTATTGTTTTTTAGGCAAGGAGGTACTCTTCTTGGATGCACATCATCCTTAGCTCAGACTTGTGTTACGTTTTGAATATCTTTTATATGTTATTAGTATGCAAGTGTTAGCATGATGTATTTGCCTTTTGAGGTTGACAATGTGTAATATAATTAGAAGCTTACTTAGCTTCCTTTTGTGTGTGTAATATCCACCCAAGCACTCTCTTTTGCATTCATTTGACATGTATGTAATGAGGCCAAGGGCCATTTACTTCCAATGTATGTAAATTATAGCATCTTGTATCAAATTGTTCATTTTTGGCATTTCATGTTCTTGGGGGCATTTTTATCTTTTCCCTTACCTTATTTTCTTATGGGATTGACCTTAGAGGTCTTAGGGATTTACCTTTGGCAAAGGGGAGTAATGTGCTATATATTGGATTTTCATTTTTTTGAAGTTTTGGTCATGTTTACAATTCATCGATTTTTTTTTTTTGACAATCGAAAAAACCATTCGAGGACTTCTTGGAGTCATTTGGGTGTATTTGAGCACCGCATATCCAATTTAAACCTTAGGAAACCTTCTTGAAGGCCTACTTCCATTTCTAGGGCAGCACCATAGCATTTGGGCAATCGGGCGTCCGATTCTATATCTGAGCGCAGCTACAGTCTCGAGTGGATAGTTTTGATACCTGATCTTGTTATGGCAATGACTTACTCATTTTAAGTCCAAATTAGGTAATTATTGAGTCTAAATTCAATGATTTTGAGTTAGATTTCCAATGGTACCAATCCCATTTTCAGATTAAATTCCTATGGAGAGATATGATCATTTTAATGGAACAGTGTTAGGATTTTATTCAAACCTTGATAAGTGGGATTTCACTTCTAATGACCTTAGGACTTCATATAAGGTTACCAAAGGATCTTATTGGGTTATTTTGCTCTCATTTGACTTGTTGGGAGTCAAATTTCCTTCTCTTCTGGTAAAATGACCATTTTCCCCTGTCTTTATTTTTGGATCATTTCAGTCTTAACTTCCGCATTCATCTTCTCTTTGAGTTTCATGACTTCTTAGGAGGTCACTTTTTTAAAACTTAGAAGTAGTGTCTATCTCTAGATACCTCTTTTCTTTTCTTGCTTCCGCATTTCGGACTCGTTATCGGGTCAGTTTTGGGTTACTCGCTGACGCTCTGAGTTATGGAGATTCGGGTCGTCACAGGTTTGGCATGGCAGTTCTCTTCGAATTGATTTTGAGATAGGTATAATAGGGGTTGGTGGAGTCACGAGTATGATCGAAGGTAGTGGATGCGTATTTTGCATACTTCAGTATGGTATGATGAAACGTATTGGCGAGACAGACCTAGTTGATACTAGTAAATATAGATTGATGTAAGTGTCATACGGAGTCATTTCGTGATGGGTGACCGACTAATTGTTGTGATTCAATTGGTGGTCTTGCAAGGAGTTCATTTTAGGGGCCAACTGGTTGAGAGGTGATTTCCATTTTTGGAAACCTACAGGAATGTGTTAAGGGTGTTTTAACTCTCGATAAGTTGTAAGATTGGCTCAGTTGATGAGTGGGTTGGTAGGTGTTGTCAAGAGAGTTACGAGGTTATACATAGCAGAAAGTTTTAGCTGGATGGTGTGGAGTTGCACAATGCTTATTATATGTGGCTATTAAAGTGTTCGGCTGATTATGGATGAGGTAGTGGACGGTAGGCATTATTTTACCAAGTGGATCATATTTCAGAAATCATGGGGCTATGAACTGGAGTTGTACTCCGGATGTGCTTGGGGTGTCAGGAGGTAGTACTCGTTGTTTGACGATCCAAAGGGGTAGACTATTGAGTTGAATGATTTAGCACGAGGGAGATCTTATAGATTTAGCAGGTAGCCCCATTTGAGTTTTGTTGGGGTCAAAGGTGTTCTAAGGTACGATAAAAGGGATAGATAATGGTGTTGACTATAGGGCATGAGGTCTTTTGACTGGTACTTAGGTTACCGTGAAAAAAGGGCAAATTGAGTGACCGGTTAAATGTTAGAGACTGAGTATTGTTTTGTAGTTGACCTTCGGAGACTATGATGCATTGATCATTATGATTATGGTACTCGTTTTCTCTTTTGGGATTCGCTGATATGGCGTTGCTGCATAAGGATTCTTATCCTCGTGGCGGATTAGTGGTTGTTGTAGGGGGTGTCGAGAGTAATATATACTCTCATGATGTGTTTGTATCATCTTAGGGACACTAAGGGAGAAGTTAACTAGTAGTGGCTTGTTGTTTCATGGGATGAGAGGTTCGAGTTGTCATTCGGAAGGACTAGAGATAGAGGTGTTATGGTGTGATGTTCTGGTGCTCAGCCAAACGAGGGGTGTTTTGGTCATTTTATTGAGCTGAGATTTTTAGAAATGTATTTTTAATTATTTAAGTCACTTAGAGGCAATGAGATTATTTTTAAAATTTTCTTGGAATCGGGATGACTTCCGAGTTTGAAAACTCCTCCCGGTTGCATTATTTTGCCTTAGGGGTATCATTGAATTTTCACCAGCATAGGCATATATGTGTAGTTCTATATTAAGAAGATATTTTTGGGACCTTTTTGGCATTGCAATAGTTATAGATGGGCAAAAGGGTAAACTAACCAAAAGTGACAATCACCCACATTTTGACAAGTGGCAAGCTAAAGACCACAAGGTTAAAAGCTTGACCAACTCATTTATTTCTTTCTTCCCACACTCGGCATCATCTCTCTCCCTCTATATTTGTATTTTCTCTCTCTATATCTATATACAAAAGTTGGTAAGCCATTTTTTAGAGTGTTAGAGTGGGATTTTAGAGAAGGCCAAGAAGGGAGTTTTATTCTACTCGACGAGGGCAATCTTTTGAGATCGGTTTTGCTAAGGTTTGGTGGAGCTTGAATTTAGGGATTTCTTAAGGCCTTGTTTGGCTAAGCACCTTAAGGTAGGGGTCTTCCTAATTTTCTATACTTTGCTTCTCATTAAGTATATTATTTGTTTCTATAGAAAAATCCATGTTCTAGATGATTTATTTTGGACTTGTTGCTAGACGAATGGTAATTATTTAATATTATGTTCTATGTATGGTTACATGAGATAAATGGGTGTTTTTCTATGCTATATGAAACTTACTAGCATGATTTAAATGATGATAATTAAAAAAAAAAAAAAAAAAAAAAAAAAAAAAAAAAAAGCAGCATGCTTGTTCAGTGAAATAGAAATGCCATATTTAGAGCTTTTAAGTTGAGGATGCCATGTAAATTCTATCATTACCTTATTAATTGATATTGAAGTTATGTTGGTTAGAAATGATGCATTTGCATTGTATAGCAGGAAGGGAAATGAAAAAAACGCTTGAAAAGGAAGTTTTTTATAAAAGGAACGAGATTTCGCGTGTCTATTGCTAATTCGACCTAGAAGGAACGCGGTCCGGTATAGGACGTGAAAAAGTTGATACTAGGCCCTAATGGTTTCCGGATTTAGAACCAGTGTTAGTTATCAATCTCCCCTCAGTAAAGTCGGTTAGCGATTTTTTGGCGTGAGTATGGGTCGGTAGAGACCAAGGTCGGGAGATATTGTGCATTCATTTCATTTCATACACATTTATGTTAAGTTATGAGACTAATGTTGATGGACTTGCTTTTATGTGGTAATTGTGCTAAGTAACCCAAATGCATGACCCTAGTTCTCTTTTGTCCCATTATGTGTCATGTGGCTTAAGGGAGTCTAAAGTTAACACTTCGTGCTCACCCCTTCCTTCAACATTTTTTAGGTCATGACAGGGATTTAGTGAGGACAAACCTTCATAAGCATAGTTGATGTCATTAAAATTATCTTTTATAAGCTTTTGTAACCGATGTTATATTTGTAAAGTTTGGGCATATACATGTATATTTTTTTGCAATCCATTTTACCAGTATGTAAATTTATTATATTGGCAGTGTAATTTATTGACTTGTGATTATTATAAGCTTGCATGACGAGGATCTTCTTTAAAAGATTTTTCAAGAAAGTTAACTTTTTTGGTTTATAATGGAATTTCTATTAAAAAAAGGCCATTTTCATAAAATGACCCATGTTTTCAAGTATGCAACGTTATCCCTACTTTTCACAAGTTTTAGAACCAGTTTAAAATTATTTTTAATTATTACAAGTGAGCCAAAAAGGAGCTTAAGTGAGAACAACACTTAAAAATAACCAAACACAATCCAGGGCAAATTGGTTGACGCAAAGGATTTCACGTTAACCTATTTCCATGAAATGGTCGACGTGTAGTCATTTCATGTAACGGTCCAAGTTTTATAAACCCGGTGCGTCAGTGATGATCTAAAGATGACCCAATAACATATCTAAAATGCAGAAGCGAAAGAATTAAAATAGCCTCTAGAGATGTACGTCATCCCTAAGGCACCAAAATGACTCCCCATGAAACCACGGAACTCAAATGAGTCAAGTACTGAAGTAAGGATTTCAAACCCAATATGAAATGAACCTAGGGTAAAATGGTCATTTCAAACTAAAATGGGTGCCACCGTGCACACCATTGGAAAGAAAACAAAAAATAAATGAAGTTAGACTCAAGAATCACCTAATTCGGAGTCCGGACGGAAAAGATATGAAAATAGAACAAAGTGGCATCCTCCGTTTAAGAGATACCATGACCCTATGTCACTAAAACTATAATAACTCCTACTAAAGTTGGATTTTTGGTGTCACTAAAGCTAACTTCAAGATATTGAATTTAGACTCAAGAATGACCTGATTTAAATTAAAAATGAAGGAGATATAACCCTCTGAAGTTGACTTAAGAAAGCTATCAAAGAAACTGAAAAGAAATCTAGCTTCAGGGAGGATCAGCCGACCGACAGTAAGGATCAGTCGGCTGAAACTCAATCATCAGCTGGTTAATGGCAAGGATCAGCTTGTTGAAATGACCTGTTAAGCATGCAAACTTACTGGAAAATGCCTACGAAGGCTATCAGCCGGCGGATGGCTCTTGTCAACCGACTGACGTAACAGACAGTGGCGAAAACTACAGTTGTCAAGTGTGAGGAAGTTGGCTCGGTTCAAACCTAATTTTATACATGCATCCCAAATGTCCAAAAACAAGTTTAAAAACATTCCATGGACTCATATATGCATCTACAACATGAAAAACCAAAAGAGAAGCTTGATTCGTATTCCAATGCATAAAAATTGCTTAAAAACTCATAAATCACCCCCATGAAAGTTCCAAAGCTAAATTTTAAGATTTTTGTGAGATATGGACGTGCACGAAAACGTAAAAAGACATTTAAGACGTGTCCCAATGGTCCGCGGCCTCAAAATACCCCCAATGCAAAATATGACCTCTCAAACCTCAATTTTTCATAAAATTGCCTAAAAAGGTGATATACAACACCATGACATATAAATGAAAATGAAATGGTGTTAAGCCTTTGACCACACCTCATATATATCAAATGAGTCCAAGTAAATGTGCTTGTGTACACTTTGCACCACCCAATTTGGAAATGAACCCTTAAAGGATCGAATTTTCCTATTTTAGCCCAAAAATGCAATATATGAAACTAAAATGTAAAACCTAAATACAAAATGGTGTTTGACCCTTGACCACACCTTAAAAATGGTAAATGAAATTCAAATGATAAATTTCATACACAATGCACACTCCGGTGCAAAAATGACATGTTAAAACTCTAGTTTTTCATATCACTCACATTAATGGCAATTTCTACATTTATGAGCGTGCATAGATTTTAAAAGGAGTTTATCCCTTGGCCACATGTCATATATATAGAATGAGTGCCAAAAAGTGTGCTTAGGCACACATTATAATTTCAAGGTAAAAATGGCTTTTTTGACCTAACTATGTACTAAAACTTTAAAAGTAAAACTCAAACATACTAACACTTGCATGTAAACAAGAACACACTTAAAAGAACTCCAGTCCATCGAAATGACCTAGGGATGTTGTGCATCCCAAACCAAGGCATCCGTACTTGAAAATAGCCATATAACTTTAGGGTGAGTAAATAAGTTACTCGTAGGGAATGAGCATGCATAGACCAAACTTTTTACAAAGTTATCACATTGACGTGAAACAATTCAAAAAGGTCATGCCACCTATCGTCTATGTTGAAACTGAGACCCAAGGAGCATTCTAAGCTACCTTAAATCATTTCTAGCATAAACCACATTTTTATGCAATTAAACAGTATAGGAACATAGGGCACAACACTACAATATATAGATTATCAAAGTTATTAACTTGAAATCTAATATATGAAAAGAACTAACGTCAAATGAATCTATAGAATCATTCCTAAGCTATATTTGAACATTGTAGCATAAATATACTTACAACACCAAAATTTCAATGATTCATTAAAAATCATAATGCCTAAATGTACTTAACAACATTGAAACTGCGATGATTCATTAAAAATCATAAAGCATTAATGTACTTAACAACATTAAATCCCCAACAACCAAAATCACAAGTCACAATTAAACATTGGTTGTCAACATGAAATTGAATGTACAATCAAATAGTGGAAGACTTGGACAACAAATCCTGGAGTAAAACCAAGACCTAAACTGCTATTCTGGGCACTAACCCGCTGGGAATACCACCCTAGTGCGCATTATAAAATGGGGAGAACTCATACCTCCCGCACTAGAGCCAAACTCTACCCTTGTCATTATAACAATGTCCCAAGTGACTCCAAAGTCAATAAATAAGTTCACAATTTATACACGAATTAAATATTGCATGAAACCACCTTCCATGCACAAGTAGGTTGAAACCACACAATCTATTTCTTAGGGTTTCAATTCTAAAATGGCATATATAATGTCAAGTCTTTACTTTGATATAATGTACAAAACAATATCATCTACTTAACAATTTAAATTATGCCTCCATGGTAAGCTTTAAACACTAATCCTACGACATTGTAGTAAGAAGTTTACAAGGTTATCAATAATTCACAAGAATCGCATATTACTACTACATAGTAAAAGTTAGCAATTTTACTTCCAATAAAGCACAATAAGCATTCATATTCATAATACTATGAAATCACGAGAATTTAGTAATCTACTAAATTAAATAACTTCTATACACAAGTTATATCTACTCGATTGCTTCATTATAACAAAAGAACTATTAAGTAGATTTTAATTAATTCATTTAATTAAAATTTCTAAATTTTAAAACAATTCCAAATAGCCTCAATTTAATATATGTTAAGAAACACGGCATGGTCATCAACAATATCAAGTTAAAAATTCAATTA
>JAOTQH010228976.1:0-14074 GCA_025631255.1 Cornus kousa
AAGCTGGTCCTCTCTCTGCCTTTATAAAAGTGCATATACTCCATCAATTATGTACGATTATTGAGACAACACGTAAAAGATTTATTGTGTGCAAAAGGCCAAGAGAGAGAAACCAGTTTCCGCCTTTACTGTTGATCAGAGTTGCAGATTGGTTCGTGATTAAAAGATCTGAACGTCAGACTTAATCCCAACGTGTTGTGATATCATGAATCGAGGTATGTATATCTAATTGTATTTATCTATGCGTTATGATGATGTGAAATTTAATTGAAGTTCTAAGATCTAGGGTTTAATAATTATTTGTGATTAATATCTAACACAAATAAATTAGTGATTACAGTTATAGGCAATTTGTTGCAGAGGCCTATATTACCGCATGCCGGTGGCTTTGTTTGGGCAGAGTTTGCAAAGTGCTTGGCCGTTCATTCGGATTTGTGTCCTTAGTAATTTTTGTGTGAATGAGTTCAAAAGTTGGGACAGTTATCCTGTAATTTCCGTGCCTTGATACTCTGTGTGTAGTGTGTGAAAGTTTGGCTGAGACTTGGGGGCCCAAGTGCCATTCAGGCAAAAAATTCGATTAAAAAATTGACCCTAGGAAGTTTTAGTGTCCAATGGTAAAATCGTATGATTTGTTGTGATCTTCAATCTAATTACTGAAAATTTCTTGGCTCTAAAAAAGACGAACTTTCAACTTCCAAAATGTAATGTGATTATCTTATTATTTCACTATTCTTTTGAAATAGTATGGAGCAATATTATTTGTTGTATTGATTCCATGAAAGGATTAACCATCGCCGCCAAATACAAATCTTTCCTAGACCCCAAAAAAAAAAATGTAAAATAAAGTAAACTCAGATCTACTATATAACTTTGATATATATGATTGAAAGGTAGGATCAATGAAATGGCATAGATTTATAACAAATTTGCATTTTCTGTGTGTCTCTTTCTTTATATTTCAGTTATTTTCAGCTGCTGTGTTCAATGTCAAGAATACCCGAAAATCACTAGAAGAGACATACTGCGGCATTACTGCCTATCCATATCATGGAACAAAGGTATTTGCTCCCAGTTTTGGTGCTACCAAACACACACACACACACCCCAGTGAAAAATGATGAAGTTGAACTTGCTTGATTAGGGTAAAAATAAAAACTTTGTAATAATATATTATAAAAATACAAGTACCCATAATAGGGCACACATTATGGCAGCTCTATTAACCAGGCTCCTGTAGGAGAGTCTACCCTAAATGACATCAAGACATTTTGTCAGCTGCACTTAACTAATAGGACCATATAACTAACCCAGATTACCAGAGCATCATTCTAGAGGTTTATAATATATGTGTGTGTGTGTGTGTGTGTATATATATGCAGGAACCAATCAGTGATAACTGCAAAAAGCTAGATCCTTGGAAGTTTCTTTGAATCAACTGTCAGAAACTAGTATTACCCAAAATAATATACATGAGAAAAAGCGTTGGTTCTGAATTTGACTTGTGCATATCATACATGAAGTCTGGAAAACAATCCTGCAACTATTTTGTAGCTTAATCTCCTCCGCCCTTCAAATTTAGTTGGGAAAAGACAGCCTGCGAAAAACACAAAAATAAATGAGAGCTGTTAGGTATATTGTTCTCATCAGACAAAGAATGCCCTTTTACTCCATTTAGGAAAAAAAAGAATGCCCTTTTAATTATATAATTTTTTATTTTTATCATGTATAACCATCCAATTTCTGAATTTAATTGAAATAGCAGATAAGTTTAGAGAAGAAATTGTTTTAAAAGATGTCTAATGCTAAATATATACAAGGATCAGACATGCTAACGTAAGCATTGTTAGAATATCTCCTCTACATTCTTTTGATCCAACACGTGTTTTAAATTGAGTGTAACTTTAATATTTAAATTCTATAACATATTAACACCCCTCATGTGTGGTCTTCTTTTGACCGAAAACGTGTTACTACTATGTCAATCACAATTTAATCTAAAAACTTAAACTATTAAATATTGTGTAACTTTAATATTTAAATCCTATAATAATAATAACGGAGATCTAAACTCTGAATCTTTTCCGTTAGAAATCACATGAGATATGCATAATCACTATAAGTGAATAGCTGGTTATTGTAGAACAAGTAAGAAACTAACCCCAATTTGAGGGAGGTTACAGAGATGTCATTGTCTTGCTGACGATCGGCTGAGATGCAGTTGGTGGTGACAGACTCCGACGACTGGCCTTGTTCGGGAACAGTCGTTTGGCCTACAGATAAGTTAACCATCTACAAAGGACAGTTTAAGCTATCAGTGAAGTAGAGGAAAAAAAATAAAATAAAATAGCAAGAAGAGAAAGAAGAGGAAAACTCATACATCCACTTGCACTTGCTGTTTCAACTGTGCATTCTCTTCAATCAGTAGCATTTCCTGCATGTTCATTAGAGTTGTTATGACAAACTCCGCCTTAGATATTTATGGAAGATGCGAAGAACAAAAAGAGAGTACAACTTTCTCAAGCCTCAACCCTTTGCCTCTCGCACTCTCTATTTCGACTTTCTGTGTTCTCTCCTTAAACAATACAAATCCTAACACCCTTTATAAACTAGGTTACAATAAAGAATAGATTCCCAGTCCAAAACCAGCAAGACAAAGAAAACGGATCAAAAAAAATTTCATCCAACAAGAGCATAGGCATGATCTTAATCATGAGCACCAATAAATCTAATGCAGTACAATTGAAGTTTCAAAGTTTGTTTGAAAATCTTGAATAAATGAAATTTCAATTGATTTTATTATGTGTTCTTGTCAGAAGATTTTATGCTGGTTGGGACTTGGAAAGGTAAAAGCAGAAACATGGCATGCGCGGAGTTTGAAGAGAGACTAATTTTTTTCTATAATTGTATACATATTATAATTTTTTTCTTGTCACCTTTACCTAATCATTTTTACATGATTATAGAGTTGTGTTACTGCTATACTCTGCATTGCAGCATTTGACCCAAAAAATAAAAATAAAAAAACATAAACAAACAAACAAGAACACAAACAAAAACATCAAATTTACAAGAAGTGTCAAATTTGTCACAATGATTCATCCGTTCATACCAAGTGATTGGCTTTATGGATGGCACGATATTTATAGTCTTAGAAATAAATTTATCATTTCAAAGCCTTCCAATAACGTCAGAATTTGGATCCTCTCTTATTCGCTAGATAGTCAGTGTACCCTGAGTGCAAAGATCACTTTTGAGAGAGAATGGACGCACAGACACAGTGGACCTCGCTCCCTTAGGGATTATGTCAAGCGTGAGGTTCAAATCTTTGAAATTTTCATTACCATTTTGTACTTTTTCCTCTTGATTTTATCAACTATACGAAATGGGCCTTGCAATAATTAAAGTTGATCTGACCTTTCTCTTAAGGGCACTGATTTCTTTCACATATTTATCACCCTGAAAAACCCATACAAAATTCCACATGTTAAAGACTGCATATAAAAAATCAGTAGCGTAAAATTTACATCCAAAGGACACAAACCTTCGATTTTTGGACACGGTTTAATCCTCCTTCGACCAATTTCTCTAGTTTCATTAGTTCTTGCAAATCAAGTCCATGAAGCTCTTCGCCACTCAATTGCCTGTACTTATACTAGGGATCAATCATCCTCAATTTACAATATTATAGATGCATATATATCAGCATAGGTGGTTTAAATGGCAGTGCCATGCAGTAATACCTCAACTCTTGAGTCTTCTCTGCAACTTTCTTTTTCAACATCACATAGGCACAATTCTCAAGCTGAAGAAGATATTGGTAATTTTGCCATTCAAAAAGTTCATTCAGTAAATAAACTGTATTAATGAGTATCATGTTTATTCTTATTGTTTTGCTGTTGTATGTCATATAACAATGCAGTAAATTTTTTTGTTTTTTTACATGAACTTTTGGAGGTATATCTACATAGACAAAAATGTAATTTTGAAAAATATTTACAATGAAGTTTATTTTTAAAAAACTGTTCACATACTTTTCCTCCCCATCTTGCCCATTGCTTTGATTCAAAATGCATAAAATTGTTCATTAATATCAGCACTGTTGTATTATTATTTTTCCAAAAAGAAACACTGAGACGTAACTCATAAATTTTTGAATCTCACCATAATCTTTTTTAGTACATCAGTGCATATTGGTGCATAATTTTCTACACCAATACAGCTCACCCGGTAGAGGCATTCGACTCATCCCATTCGGACCCAAATTTGACTCACCCCATCATCCCTCTCCTTGCCAGGTCAAAATAAAAAATATATATATGTATATCTATGACCACTTTTGTGCACAAAATTATGCATCAGGTGCTAAATGACGAAGGCCAAAATAAGCATAATAAATTTGTGTGTATTAATTTTTCATGTTCCTGTAATTGTTTTTTTAAAAGTTCATTTTAAAGAGAGGAGAGAAAAAAAAAAAAAAAAAAAAAATCTTTTTGATTCCATGTCAATGTAAAAATGCATTCAAAATTCAATTTATTTAAAATCCTAAAAAAATGCTAACTCTTAATTTCTTGTATCTTACGCATACTACTCTTTTTAGCACATCGGAACACATTAATGCATAATTTTCTACACCAATACATCTATAATCGGGGTGAATTGGGTAGTTCAGTTGGTAGAAGCACTCCCTTAAATCCGTGAGAGCGCAAGTTCAATTTAGCCCATCTTTCCCCTCCCCCTCCCCTACTTGCTAGGTCAAAAAAAAAAAAAATCTACGACCACTTTTGGGCACAAAATTATGCATAGGGCAAAATGGGCATGAAAATTTTGTGTATAGTTATTTTTTACATTCCTGTAATTGTTTTTTGAGAAGTTCATTTTGGAGAATATATATATATATATATATATATATATCTTTTTGATTACACATGTCAGTGTAAAAATGCATTTAGAACACAATTTTCTTTTTCACCCTTTTCCCACACGTGATTTGGTTCATCAAACAGCAATTATATGCTTAAAGGTACAAAATGACTAGAAATATTTCAAATTTACCTGCAGATCAAGAGATGGTTGGTCTGCTTTCTCCATCTTCTGTAAATGCAGATTATGCCTTTCAAGTACCTGCTTCATACTTCAATAGACAAAAGGAGTGTACAATCAGTTATTTGATTAATCCAACTAACTTACCAGAACTAAAAGGGTTAATTGAACTTGTAACAACCAATAACATTAAGGCGGAATCTAAATGAAAATATTGAAAGACTCAGTGTGTGTGTGTGTGTTTTTTCCCTAAAAATAAAAATAAAAATCTCCCTGAAAATATAATTATTAGCTTATATTTTTGTCACTTGATTCATCTGACATCACTTGCTAAGGATAATTGTTTTCATTATTAGACATTAACAATGATTTTTTTTTTTTTCTTACTATAGTTGAAAAACTTGGGTTGAGTGATTTTTTTTTTTTTTTTTTTAAATTAAAGCATCAATAGCTTAAATAAAAAATCAAGGCACTTGCTCAAAAGACGAAGTGGCAATGAAATTAGGCGTAACGGACAGATACTTTGTGATCCGATTCAAAAGTTAAAGCTATTAGGTAAGGCTAACAACTAACTCATTTAAACCGATTTCACTTTCTATCTGGATCTAATGTCGGACACCTCTAACATTCTTTCCCACAACGCCCTTGTTGCAGTCGGAGCCACTTTGCCTACCCGGGTGCTGCATCCGGACACCTTCGGGCCAAGCGTTTGGCGTGATTCCGGATTAAAGATTGTGTCTGACTCTAATACCAACGATAATGAGTGGGTTGCTTTGGGACCCGACTCAAAAACTTAAGCTATTAGGTGGGACTAACATCTAATCCATTTATACTCATTTTACTTTCCATCCGGATTCGACACACCTAACATCATGACTATAGAAAAATAATTATCTTCAATACATGCACAATCGCACATACATCTCATTTCCTTGATTTATTGACTAATTCTAATTCGTTGAAATTTCATTTTGATAAAAAAAAAAAAAAAAAAAAAGTCATTGTAGATCTATCCTCCTCCTAGGTTTGCATATCACACACGAATCATCTAAAACAATTTCACAGTTCCAATTTCACCATTTGAACCCCAGATCTGGGATCTAATATTCATCCAATTGGGGGGTTAAAAGAAAATTTTGATTGACAGGCAATAAACATTAAACATCCATTACGTATCAGTACATAAATTTAAATCCAAAATGATAAATACTAATAAATACTGATTTAAGAACTGCTATTAATATGCAAATGAATATCCAAGTTCTCTCACTCTGATTTTTTTTTTTTTTTAAATATCTTTTGCTCAGAATCTACTCATGAGTTTCCCTTTTAACCCCTTTGCTCTAACATACTTCAACTCCCAGTGATATACTAATCTCATAACGATAACATTTTGTTAAACTATTATGTGTTGCTAAGTTCCTATTCTAAACTATTTATGGTTGTAATTTGAACCATATATTTTGAATTGTTTGTATACAACCAGAAGAAGGTGATGGGGATGAAGAATTATGAAGGATATATTAAAAATATCACTAGTTCAATCACATATCTAGGAAGCACAACTATGAACATGGAACACAGATAAGTCATGTTACCGATACGATGGATACGACAAATCTTAAAAAATAATAATAATAAAAATAAATAAATAAATAACAATACGACATCGGAAAAATATAAATATTATTATATATATAAATAAAATTTTTGGTCATTTTACTTGTAAAATTATGAATAAAATCACTAATTTGAAACTAAGAACAAGAGGTTCGCTATTTTTGTTTTCTTATTTATGATATTATTTATTTAAAAATAACCAATAATTGCATTAAATATCATTTTAATTAATAATTACAAAACCACTCTCTGTCGTGTTCTGAAAGTGTCTAAAATGTGTTTTTGCCTTTTCCATGCCACATCCAACAAAAAAATAAATTATTCAAATTTCACGATACTTTTAGTGATGTTAGAAATACGTTCGAGTCGTATCCGCATGTCCGATAGTATCACGACACCCAAGGGAAGTTTTCGTACTTTCTAGTTTGATGCATTAGTGACCATCATGACTTAGGTTTAATCTTATAAAAGTCCACAATGACATTCTTTCGTGTTTTTCAAAAATTGTGAACAAATTTGAAATTTCAAGTGTAAGTGACAAAATCTATGAGCTTCCATAAAAGTTGATCAATTAAAACTAAACAAAATGCTTAGATCTATTGATTGACAGAACTTTTATGGGAACTCTCTTAAAATAGAATCTTAAAATATTTATTTTCTTATTCTATATAAGACTTCTTCAATATTGGCTATAATTATGAGGTTATAATGCTTTTACTAATCTCTAGAATTTATTATAATTATGCTTTCTTTTACTATTTAATGCGTGACAGTCCTAAACTTAGTTTATCAGGTTTATCTGATAGTTTTAATAGTGACTATGAAGTAGAGAAATTTTGCTTAATAATTCTATATCTCATCATAATGAATCTATTTGATTATCATGAAGATGAGATAATTAGGCAGGGAGGGAGGAAGAGGGGGCTATGGGGAAAAATAGTTTTTTTTGTAAGTCCAGCTTTTGGTCCCAAAATTTATAGAAAATTTCGGTTGGCCCATCCAAATTTGTTTTTAGAACACTTATTTATTAGTCTAAAAAATAGTAACTTCCATAATACACCTAGAATTCGAACCCGAACTCCATTTATGATTCATTATTGCTATCTCATCGGTCCTCCTCCTTTCTTATTTCAGCAGATCTCGATTTATGCCGAGCCTACAGAAATTTTAACTTCAACCCCTCTAACCTAACTATTGAAGTCCAACCTTGTAAAATAAAAATGTAAGTTCGTTATTATGATAGGTTAATATATCATCACTAGCTACATTTAGAATTACAGTAAAATACATACATGATTTACGAATTCAAAAATGAAATTACACTAATATCCCCTAATGTTTAATAAAATATATGAATCTTTTTTCTCGACATTTTTGTTAGATGGTATTTATTGGGAAAAATTTCAAATTATATATTAATCTCCATCTGCGAGTCTTTGGAGCACTGGAAAGAAGGAAAAACCAATGTGTATACCAAGATGGCAAAAATGTCAATAATAATAATGATAATATGCTAATATATTTAGTTGTCACTTGTTAATGAAAAATTCTATAGCTACTCCTTGAATTAAGTTTTCTTCTCTATTGTGTTCCTCCTAATAATAATGTTTTATTAAAGCGGAATTTGTTTATTTAAAATATATTTTTATTATCAATCTTTCATCAAGCTAATAATTATATCTATATGTCTCTTTCTCAAAGTGGAATTAAATTACTTTTTTTTCAAAAAAAAAAATGAATTTTTAGGAAATTAAAACAATTGTTGGAGAAAAATTAATACTAGTACCACTTCTCCTATTACATGTAACTTATCATTTACTCTTCTAGATTTTTCTTTCTCATATTAATTTTTCATCTCTATTTAATTTCATTACATTTTCTTATGTTTTGAATTATATTTTCCTCAATAAATATACCAAGACTAATATTGTAAGGAAAATTATATTTCAACTGATTTATAAATTTTTCAAAATTTGATTACATAATTTTAGTTTAGCCCTCCGAATTCAGAATTTCTGGCTCTTTTCCCTTTGTTGCTTTGTTTTGATTTTAACAGTCTAAAGAAGTACATCTTCTAGAGGATCCCAATTCCATAACATAATATAGGCTTTTAGAAAGTGTAATGTCCCGGATTTTTTTTATTTTTTCTTTTATTTTTTTTCGTTCCTCGTTTTGAGTGCCACGCGGACCCCGAGTGCCGTTTAGGTCATTTCCTCAAACTAGGGTTTTGGAAATGCATTTTCAATTGTTTTAAGCCAATTGGTGATAGGGTCATTTTTACAATTTTTCGAAGTCGAAACGACTTTCGGGCTCGGGAACTTCTCCCAGTTTTACCATTTTCATTGAGGGGCATTGTGGTCATTTCACACATATACACACACTCATATATATATATATATATGCATTGAGGTAGATATTTTAGGGACTTAGAAGGCATTGCAAAGGAAGAGTGAGGGCATGCTAGTAACTTGGCTTAGAGTTATAACCATTAGGGGCTTGACAAGTGGCACATCATGGTCCAAGTATGCAATTGTAAGACACCGCCATCACCTCCTTCTTTACCCATTTCGGTCAACACTCCCTCTCTCTTTAGTTCATTTCTTTCTCTCTCTCTATATCTATACACATTTATGCCCTTTATGTTTTAAGCCATGATTCAAAGAGGTTAAAGTGGGATTTTGATGAAGATCAAGATGGGATAGTTGATGAGCTTGATAAGAGCTTCATTTTGACACCACTGTTGCATGGGTATGGAGGATTTCGAAAATGAGGGATAGCTAAGGGCTTGTTTGGTTGCACACAATTGAGGCAGTGGTTTCCTAATGCTCTAAAACTTGCCTTTGATTGAGCAAGTGTGCTATGAATTCTCTTATTTTCATTCTTGGATGTGAATTAAAATAACTAAGTGTTGATATTATGAAAGCGTGCTAGTCTATGGTGCAAGAATGTGATTATTTTCATGCCAAAGATGTGTATAACATGGCTTTGGTGCAAAGTTGCTTAAATGATGAATATAGCATGTGTGATGATATGAGATTTATGATGAGCATGCTTGGAATTGATGTCTAAATAATGTTATACTTGTGTTCATTTTCTTGAGAATGCCATGTGTGTGCCATAGTTATCATACAAGTGAGATTGAAGTAAATTTAATGAAAATGATCATATGCATGGCATGCTGGGTAAATTGAATGAGAAAGACACTTGAGCCATTTTAGAATGGTGGGAAAGTTGAAAGAGATTGACAAGTTAGCCATCTTAGAATGGGCGGGAAAGAGGAATTTAGAAATGGTCCGGGTATCGCGAGCCCGGTGCTAACTTGACCTAAAGGGAGCGCGGTCCGGTATAAGACGTGTAACGTTGATACTAGACCCCAAATGGTTATCATATTGAGGCCAATGATAGTATCAATTTCAACTCGGTAAAGTCGGTTAGCGTAGGTGGGGATTGGGGTCGATTTGAGACCAAGTTGGGAAATGGTTATGCATTGCCTTGCATGTTCATTCATAGTATATGAAATATTATTTGTACCATTGATTGGATTGACATGTGGTTTGAATTCTATGAAATTCCCCAAGTATGATCCCGATTTCTCCTAATCCCCAATGTGTGTTGTGTGGCTCAAGGGATTCCAAAGTTGGCGCCTTAAGCATCTTCTACTGAGTCTCCGTGCTCATCCCTTCCATTAGCATTTTTCAGGTTATGACAAATACGTGGTTGATGATGGACCCTCACAAGTGTAGTTGGGGTCGACGGAAGCACCTTCTTGTAATCTTTTGTAACTAATGCTTAGTTGATGACTACTATTTTTGTAAAGGTGACCTTGAGGGTCTTAAACTTGTAATCTTGTTCTTTTGGGACTATATTAGGTATATTTTGGACAATGATCTAATAAGTTATTTTGACTATGGATGGCAAAACGAGTTATGAATATAAATGGACTATTTTGTCTATATAACTCAAATGAACGGAGAATAGTTATGTAGATAATTGAATGATTTTGCATATTCATGTTTATGGGTGTAATGGGAGTTTTGAATGTTATATATATCAAGTTTAAGTAGGTTGGGAAACACCCTAATAATCTTCTATGGGACCTAACCCTTTGCACTCAAATTAGGCTTTTTTGGACCATTTTTCTCATTCTAGCCATGTTAAACCGGTCCAAGGGTGAAATTAGGTTCTCAACGTTGGCTAGAGCTGCAACTCGAGCGGATTGGGCGGGTTTGAGGTATAACTTGAGCCTAACCCATTATATGAAATGCTAAACCCAAGCCCAACCTTAACCCTATCCTCAACCTTAACTACTCAACCCAAGCCCAACCCATCACTTTTCTTTTAAATTCAGGCTTGCAACTCGGACTTATATTCCAGGTAAAAACTCAGGGTTAATTCGGGTTATTCATATAGCTAATCCTTACACTGAAAATTTAATATGAACTTAAATTAGTTTTAGATTAAATTACTCTTAAACAATAAAAGTTTAAAGACTTTTTGTACATTTTTAAAGAATTATAAACAATTTTTTAGAAAATTAATTCTCCTAATTGCTAACATACAATAAGTTTTGATTTAACAAAAGAAGTTGAAAAGAAAAAAAAAAAAAAGTAATCATAGTTTAAGTATTATATATAATGTATTTAAAAGTAAAAAAATATATAAAAATAATATTAGAATTTGGGTTCGGGTTGACTCGGGTTGCTAGCACTTCAACCCAAGCCCAACCCTAATTAAATTCGTGTTAAGATTTTTCAACCCAAGCCCAACCCTAATTGTAAAAATGATTGTCCAAGCTCATGAAAAATCAAGCTTGGCTCGGGTTGGGTTCGGGTTACCCAACCCAAGTTGCACCCCTAACGTTGGCACACTGCTCATGTTGAACCGATTCAAGTCCCCCAGAACCATATTTTGTTGGCAATTCCAACTTTGGATCCCCAACTTCGAGTAGTCATAACCCCTCATCTTAAATCTAAATGGGGTCATTCTTGAGCCCAAATTGAAAATTTTTTTGTTTGTTTTTCAATGGTACCAACCTCATTCTCAGATTCCATTTACTCTGAGAGTTATAGCTATTTTAGTGAAATAGTGTCAGGAAATCCTCCAAACCGCGATGGGGTATTTTTGGGAAACTATAACTAACTCCCATAAAACCTCTTAGAATGCCATGAAGTGACTATAATAGATTGTATACACCTCTGTTGAATTACTTAAAGTCACATTATATCCCTATTTGATGTAAAATGACCATTTTACTCTTGTGTGACCTTGGGTAGAGTCAGGACCCGGTTAGCGACCCGGATCCCCCAGATTTGGGTTGTTACAGAAAGAGACTCTTGGATTGCTAATTCCCTTAAATAGAAAGAATTTCATCTCCCTATCTCTCCTTTTCTTTTTCTTTTTTTGGATGTAGGCACAATCCAAATTAAGAAATCTTGAAGACATAAGGCTACATAAGATCAAACACACTAGACAAGAAGCCAAGAGAACAAAAAAACATTCTATAATAAATCAAAGGATGTTGAAAGGGTTATATGATGGGCAATGTGGAGCCTAATAGATACTGTATACGAACTTCGAGTAGTCATAACTCCTTAAATCCAAATGGGGTCATTCTTGAGCCTGAATTGAAGAATTTTTCGTTTGCTTTTTAATGGTACCAACCTCATTCTCAGATTCCATATACTCTGAGAGTTATAGTATTCTAGTGAAATAGTGTCGAGAAATCCTTCAAATCGAGATGAGGTATTTGTGGGAAACCATGACTAACTCCCATAAAACCTCTTATAATGCCATGGAGTGACTATAATGGATTGCATACACCTCTGTTGAATTACTTAAAGTCACATTATATCCCTATTTGATGTAAAATGACCATTCTACTCTTGTGTGACCTTGGGTCAGGTCAGGACCCGATTAGCGACCCAGATCCCTCGGATTTGGGTTGTTACAAAAAGATAGACTCTTGGATTGCTAATTCCCTCAAATAAAAAGAATTTCATCTCCCGATCTCTTTTTTTTTTTTTTTTGAGAAATCTAGAAGACATATGGCTACATAAGATCAAACACACTAGACAAGAAGCCAAGAGAATAAAAAATCATTCTGTAATAAATCAAAGGATGTTGAAAGAGTTATATGATAGGTAGTGTGGAGCCTAATAGATACTATACATGAAGGTGAGAGATTTGAGGGCTTGGCCCCGACTCGAATTTTTTGGGAGGTATTTTGGTAATTTCTGCACTTAGTATGTTGCCCTAGTGCAAGGGTATTTATTAATTCTGAACTCCGTGTATTCGCTGTTGTTTTTGATAGTGAAATCCTTGCAACCCTTGGACGTAGCCCTAATTTTAGGTGAACCAAGTAAAATCTATATATTCTTCTTGTGTGTGTTTGATCTCTTTTCTTGTGTTTTCTATTTAATTTCGCAACATTACACTATGGAGAAGATTGCAAAAACCAAATTGTTGTTGACAAAAATCAAAATTCATGAATTTTTTAGGTGCTGAATTTTAAGTATTAAAGTTTTAAGTGCTACTTATAAATTTAGAACCTTTTTACTATTTGTATGAATTTTAAATGTTCAAGGATAGAAGTTAAAAAAAAATAAAAATAAAATTAAAAATTAAAAAAAAATTCTGATAAAATTTCAGCACCTAAATTGTAATTCATTAATTTCTTGCACATTGCAACTAAATTGTTTCAATTAAATAGTATCCAACTTGTGTTAGTTGACTAAACTTAATTAGATAATCACTTAACTTATTTATAAAATTAGAATACTGAAAAATTTTAGAGCTAAAATTTGAAGTGTGAATCATAAATTAAAAATTTCCTTGTTACTTTTTTTTTTAATATTTTACCTATGTTAAGTGACTCTTATTCTTTTAAATTGTATACATATTACATTATCAGATTTAATTATTTGAATAAGCACTTAATTTTTCCAGAATTAGGTAACTGATTTGGAATATCAAATACTCCGTAACACCTTAACTAGGTATTAAACCAGGAGCAATTCAATTCGAAATAGTCAACTGTAATATGTTTTAATATTTCACTATTATTTAGTTTCCTTATTAATCTCCTGAATTAGTATTCATGTTGTTTAGCGATTGGTTTTTGTTGTGTTAAATAAACAAATAAATAATGTCAATAAAAATTGTATTCATGTTGCTAGATTTTTAAAGCCAAGGCTCCTCCCAAAATGGGTCTTTAAAAGCCCCTCTACTTCAAATAAGCAGAATTGATTGTTTATTTATTTCAAAATGAAAAATTTGTCTTCACAGTAGAATTTTAATTACCGAAAAAAAATTAATTAAAAAATAATAATAATTTTCATTCGATAAATGATTTTTTTTTTTTTTAATAAAAATTAAATTTTGGTTTATTATTTATATTCTATGTATTGTTTTGTAT
>JAOTQH010228995.1:0-14072 GCA_025631255.1 Cornus kousa
TTTTTTTCCTTATACATTTTAAAAAATATATATGATTTAGGCTTTAGAATTTTTGGAAAGGAACGGTTTTTAAATAGTGGGAATATTATAGTTATTTTATTTTATTCCTTTTATGTTTTTTTTTTTTCTTATTTTTAATTTGTGAGAGTTAAATAAAGTGATTTAATGACACATCATTAGAATTTTTATAAAGAAAAATTGTAAATTATATAAATCATAAGGGTTGTAAATGAATTGAAAATAAATTGGAAGATAATTTTGGTTCATTTGGAGAGACTCCAAATTAGATGTAATGGCAGAAAACTAAAGGGTTGTAACCTTTATATCGTAACATTTAAAAAGAAATAAATCATTACACTTAATAGCAAGAAATTAAAGGGTTGTAACCTTTATGAAGACGTTATGAATCATTATATAGTTAATATATATGTTAATATATTTTTTTAAATTTAAATTAAGCAAAAATGTTTGAAGTGGGGTGGTGTAGGTGCAAAATTTCTCTCAACTAGTAATAATTAAAAGAAAAATACAACTCACTCAAATAATAATAATAATAATGAACAAGAACTGAGTATTGAGGAGCGTAAAATTGCTAGATCCTTTTATTGGAGGTCTAGGCCTCTATTTATACATAAAAAAAGTGGTAGAATTACTTTCTCAGTCATGTTAGGCAAGTTCTTTCTATTTACGACATTCTTTACAAATAGAGTTCCTTCCTTTGCCTAACTTTCCTTACACAGAACTTGCCTTCCTTGTTGAATCCTTTGTCTAACATAACTGGTTCCTTCTTTAAATGGATTTGGGCTGTATATAAATTGGTCCATATGACTTTACTAATGGGCTGGAAGTTAGATATTAGCGACATTGGGCTGCTCATATCTTGATTCGGGCTTGAGTTAATTAAAGGTCAACTAATAATGATCTTGGGCTGACGAAAAACTTAATTTGGGCTTGAGCAAGATGGGCCTCTGAACTTTATCAAAGATAAAGTTATATTTATGATGACATGGATTGTTCTTATTAGAGGGGATTTTTTTCCTCCACACTTTACCCCCAATTCCCTCTTTAATTGGACTATGGCTCCTAATTTAAAGGGAATTAAAGTTGCGCAGTTGCCACTTTTACAAGAGGAGTTTCCAATAGTGTCTATTTTTATTCTGACTCAAGAACTTCCTCAAGATTTACTTTTGCTTTACTGCGCTCATTTCATTCCTTGCGTTCTTCACTTCATCATATCACCAGGTTAGTTTTTCATCTTTTTCTTTTCGATCTTGCATCATGAGCACTTCAACTACTCTTAACTATTTAGAAATTGTAGATTCTAAATCCACGCCTTCATCTTCCTCTATTCTCATTAAGGTTCCTCCCCTTAGGGTTTCTAAACCCCTTGAAACTACAAACGATTTAATCAACCAACTTGATGATTCCTTAATTCTGGCTGAAGCATCTACCTCTGGGTAGAATAGCATCTTTACTAAAGAAGAGAGATGTAATTTTGTCTATTCGACGTATTAAGATCTCCATTGAATCTACAATAGAGGAATTTGAGATTCTCGAGGGTGTAGAGATTGTCAAATACCCCAAGGGTGCTGATTTTAGTTCCTGTGAGGGCGTCGGGGAGAACAAATTACTTCATTCTATTGGACATCTTAACGCTTTTCGATTCCCTCTTCACCCCTTCTACCATCTAGTTTTTAATAAGTTAGGTATTGCACCCTTCAAGTAAACCCTAACTTTCTTCAAATAATTTCTGCACTCTTGGTCCGTCGAAGGCTGGAGAGTCTTGATTTGACTCTTGTTGACTTATTGATTACTTACTCTATTTCTAAGCATGGGACCGAGCCTGGTCATTTTTATTTTACCTCCTCACAGCAATAGAGGATATGTACAGACCTCCCTTCCTCCGAGAAGAAATGGAAGGAGAGGATGATAATTGTTAAAGGAAACTAGTTTGTGCCCTAGTCGATTAAGCTCCCTATTCCTCATAAATTTGGGAAAGTAGGTATAAAATATTCTCCCTGTCTTCATAAGAAGTGCTCTGGTTGTTTTCCTTGTCGAGATTTATTCATTCGTCAAACTTATGACTTTCTTGGTATTTTTTCAACAACTTTCCTCTCCTCTGCTGCTAAGAACATGTTTTCCTTCCTTGAAGAACATGTTTGGAGTGAGCCCCCACCTATTTAGGAGTTGCTTACCTCTTCAAACCTTAAAGAAATTGTGTCTAGTACTGTAGCTGCAGACCTTATGGATCTGTCACTTTCATCTTTCGACAGCTTTCCAATGATTGAGGAAGAAAAATAGAGGACTGAAGGTTTAAAGAAAAAAACTACTGAAGATCAACCTTTAGCAGTTATTAGGTCGATTGAGCATGAGAAAGAGGTTGATGAGCCTCCTCTCAAGAAAACAAGGCTAGATCCCCCTTCTGCTAGCAAGAGCAAAAGTGCCCCCAAAAGTAAGGGGAAGAAGTTTGAAGAAAATGACCCGGCTGATGAGGTTCGGGCTTATGTCCAAGCTGAATCTGGAAAACCTTGGAGACCAATCTTCTCAAGAGCTGACAAATCAGTTCTTCATTATGGGGATTCAATAGTCACTGACCCCTCTAGCTTGGGGGATGTGGCTACCTAAGGATGAACAGATTATTGGGAATATGGGGTTAGATCAATTATTACCATCTGCCCCAGTTCATGCTATAAAGGTTTGAACTTTCCATTATCTCTAATATTTGTTTAACCTTTTCTTAAGTTAATTATGTGATTGCTTTTTGTGTAGAATATGTACCATACCATGGCACTGTGTGCTACTACTGAGGCTCAATCACTCTCCATCAAAACATTAGAAAGGACCTTGGCAATTCTGAAAAGAAGGTTTCAAACGCATCCCTGAATGCAAAGATCACATTTGAGGCGAGGGATGTCTACAAAAAGTGCTTGGTTACGTCTAAAGCTAAGGTGGAGACATTGGAGGCTAAAGTCCAGCGCTTAAATGAGGCAATTATCATTTGTGTCACTGTTGGGAGACAGATGCAAGGACGTTAGTATGCTTTAGTACACTTATCTAGCGCAAAAGCCTTTAGATTCAACTTCAACCATGGTTCTGGTGACAAGACAAAAGATCTAGATGCCTTTGATGTTGACATGGAAGTGTCCTTCCCTTATGCTGAAGGTCTATAAGCCCAGGAAGCTAAAGTGCTCTTTGTTGAGATGGTGAAGGCTCATCCAGAGGACCCTCCAGCTCCAAGTTCATCAACTCCTGCAGCTCCCAGCCCTTCGATTCCTCCAACTTCAAGTCCAACTGTAGTGGACGCTTTTGACTCTGCTCCTTTTGATCCAAAAAGTAAGTAGAGTCGTGTAATTTGTCTTTTGTGAAACAATATTTTTGGGACAATATAACTTTGTTTTCATGCTGTGATGCTCTTAAACTTACTTTTTTGTGTATCTATGAATGCCCTTACATTGCATACACTTTGCTAAATAGTAATGTCTTTATGTTTCTGAGGAAAATACACTATCTGAGGGCTTCATATTTTTTATGGTCCGAAGCAAAAATAGGAAGGATGGGAAAAAATGAATCCTTTTGACAGTTTAACTGATATTTGAGAATTATTTCTTTATCTAATGATCTAACCATCAAGGGAACCCTTCTTGCCATTGATTTGCATGGAGTAGATATTTATATACTTCTTGTTTCTTGTATTTTTTCGATGTGGGTCAAAGTACTTGTCCTAGAGAAATAATTTGTTGTCCTCAGACTCAAGAGATCCGAAGCATGTATTTGACTAGCATCTTCAGACACCTGAGATTCGTAATATGTACCCCCTCGGCCTTTATATATGCCTAGGATAAATTTTGCCGATGCCTTTGAACTCTTGATGTTAAGAGTATTCATAGCACCATGATCCAAAGATTTTGAAAAATGAAGGCTCAAGAAAGAAGGTTTCTTGATAATCAGGTTTTGAAGTCTTGTTTTATCAAGGGACATCTTTCTTAGCAAGTAACATTCGTAAGATTGTACAATATATAGTCAACTTGGTTTTTATTTGATTTCGATATGGGACAAATGTATGATGGGCCTCACACTATTAGGCCTAGCGTGAGGGCTTGTGAGTGTGATATCCATAGAGTATTTGTCCTAGACACTTAGGGTCCGGAGTGAGTAGTTCCTCGGCGCTGAGCCTGAGAGGAAATGTACTGAACCGGATACTTAGGGTCCAAAGCGAATAGTTCCTCGGCACTGAGCCTGAGACGAAATATGCTGAATCGGACACTTAGGGTCCGAAGCGAATAGTTCCTTGGCGCTGAGCCTGAAAGAAAATGTGCTGAACCGGACACTTAGGGTCCGAAGCAAATAGTTCCTCGGCGTTGAACTTGAGAGGAAATGTGCTGAACCGGACACTTAGGGTCCAAAGCGAATAGTTCCTTGGCGCTGAGGCTGAGAGGAAATGTGCTAAACTGGACACTTAGGGTCCAAAGTGAATAATTCCTCGGTGCTGAGCCTGAGAGGAAGTATGCTTAATCGAACACTTAGGGTCCAAAGCGAATTGTTCCTCGGCTTTGAGCCTCAAAGGAAGAATGCTAAACTGGACACTTAGGGTCTGAAGCATAAGTTTAGAGAAATTCCATGTATTGTTGGATAATTTGCAATTGGCAAGGGTGAGGATTCAATGATGATAGAAGGCCATGAAAAAGAGTAATAGTGATTGGGATGTCTCCTATTCATTTGTTTGGGAGACTATCTTTCACTAAAGCTCTCTTCGTAGCGTTTGGATGTGTTGAATCATATGTATATCAACTGCGTACTCCTTCTATTTCTAATTGATGTGGGACAAAAACTAAATTTTTAAAATGTAGGCCAAAAACATGGGCTTTTAAAAAGGATCTATTGTAAAGAATGCCCATTGATATCAGGCTTTGAGCACAATTTGGGCTGGGCTACACCTATTATCAACGGGCTTCCTTATAATGCACTTGAATACTTCACTATTTCTTTATATAAAGAAATGTAAATAGTAATTTTTAATCGATGTGGGACAAATACTAAAAGTAAACTATTGTAGAACATAAGTTATTACGAAGAAAAGACTTCAAACAAAGACAATCGTAGAGATTTGTCTTGTGGTTTGTCTATTTTGTTATTGTTTTTCTTTTCATAAAAATAAATTTGTTCAAAAATCGTAGGGTTCTAGTATTGCCCCCTTTTATGAAAAGAAAGAAATATAGGTAGCGAAATTGCAACCCACACCGAATATGATAGAAACATTGTATACTTGAAATAGAGGTTGTAATCAATAAGCTAGATTACATGGGCTATAAGCAGCCTTATTTATGTAAAAAAATTATTATAAAATTAATTAACTTCCCTAATGGTAGTACCTTTTAAGGTGTTTAGCATTCCAAGGACGTGCAATTGGACGTCCATCAGCTTCAGCTAACCGGTATGCTTCCTTCCCTACCACTTCTGTGACTCTATAGGGTCCGGTCTAATTAGGTTATAACTTCTTTACATGAGCTATTTCTTGCTTCATAACCCAATCACCTACTACAAAGTTTCTAAATCTAACGCGCTTGTTATAACTGTTATGCAACTGTTGCTGGTATGAAGCAAGCTTAATTATTACATCATCTATTTTTTCTTCCAAAAGGTAGAGGCTGTGTTCGAGCTGCTGATCATTGTTCCCTTCGAGTAACAAAGATATCCGAAGGGTGGGAATTACGGATTCTGTTGGAATGATAGCTTCGGAACCATAGGCCATAGCAAATGGACTTCCCCCCGTTGGCCGCCAGGGGGTGGTTCGGTACGCCCAAAGCACTTGAGGTAGATTCTTGTACCACTTTGATTTGAGCTTCTCCAATTTCTTCTTCAAACAGCTAAAAATGGTCTGGTTAGTTATTTCAACCTGCCCATTCCCATGTGGATGACTAACTGTAGCTAATTTTTGCCTAATTCTATACTCGTCAAAGAACTTTCTTGTACTTCTGTTGTCTAAGTTCTTACCATTATACATCATGATAACTTTTGGCACCCCAAATCGGTAGATTATGTTATTCCATAAGAAGCTCTTTACTTGTTCATGGGTCACACTTGAATAAGCCTTAGATTTTACCCATTTTATGAAATAATCCGTGGCTAGTAACACATATTCCTTTTGATCCACAGTTTTGGGTAAAGGGCCCACCATATCAATCCCCCATTGTGCGAATGGCCATGGATTTGCCATTGCGTGCAAGTCTTCAGCAGGTTGATGTTTCATTGAACCATGACGCTGGCACTATCGCACCTCCTGGCATATTCTTTGGTATTTCGAGCCAGGTATGGCCAAAAGTAACCTTGAGTTAAAACCTTATGTGCTAAGGATCTGCCGCCAGAACGGTTTCCACAATCCCCATCATGGATTTGCTTCAATATTAAGAGAGCCTCAGTGGGGCTTAAACACTTCAGGTAAGGACCTAAAAATGACTTCTGATACAGTTGGTTATTAATGATAGCATATTTAGCTCCGATGAGTCTGAGCTTCCTTGCCTCAGCTTTCTGGTTTGGAAGAGTTCCGTGCTTGAGGTAGGCTTCCAATGGATCAATCCAGCATGGTTCTCTCGGAATGTCTGGAATCACCATTACCTCTTGCTGAGGGCTTATGCTAGGTTCATCAAGGATGTCAATTGGTACAATCCGAGTCAAATCTTCATCTAAGGAAGACACAGTCGCGGCCAATTGATCTGTTTCAGCATTCTCATCACGAGGTACTTGGTAAAATTCGATTTGATCGAATCCTCATGTAGCACTTTCCACAGCTTCTTTGTATGCTTTCATTCTTTCTTCTTTGGGCTGATATTTGCCTGTCACCTAATTTACAATAAGTTATGAGTCACTGAAAACTTTTAGACACCGTACCTAGAGTTGGCTAGTTAACTGAAGCCCAATAAAACTTTATATTTGACTTCGTTGTTAGTAGCAGGGAAATTCAAACAACTTAACTGTTACAACTTGGTGCCTTCAGGTGTTGAAATAATGACTCCAGCTCCTACACTTGCTTGATTCGAGGAGCCATCCACCCGAAGCTGCCAATATGGTTCGGGAAGCTCTGGCTCTTCCGGCTTATCCTCATATTCTAAGAGAAAATCAGCTAACGCCTGTCTTTTGTGGGATACCTTTGGCTCATAGGTTATGTCAAAGGAACTGAGCTCGATGGCCCACTTGGTAATTCTTCCAGATAAATCTGGCTTAGAAAGTATAACCCGTATAGGGTAGTTGGTAAGTACCACGATGCTGTGAGATTCGAAGTAATGCCAAAGCTTTCTTTTTGCATAAACCAATGCTAATATGATCTTCTCTGCTTTGATGTATCGTGTCTCAGCATCTGTTATTGTCTTACTTGTGTAAAAGACTGGGTACCAATTCTTTCCTTCTTCTCTGATTAATACTGCATTTGTAGCTATGCTGGAGATTGCTAAGTATGTGATAAGAGTTTCACCAGGCTTCGGAGTGGATAGAATTAGAGGTTCAGTTATATAGTGCTTTAATTAATTGAGAGCCATCTGCTGCTGAGGTCCCCATATATCTTTGTTCTTGGACTTTATAGCATCGAAGAATGGTTTGCACTTATCTGATAGTTGGGATATAAAACGGCTGAGAGCTGCGATTCGGCCAGTTAGAACTTGTACTTCCCTGCGAGTTTTTGGTTCTTTATTTTGTATGAGGGCCTGAGCCTGAGCCGGGCTTACCTCTATCCCTCTTTTATTGACAATATAGCCGAAGAATTGGCCTGAAGAGACTGCAAAGGAATACTTAGAAGGATTCATCTTTACATTGTACTTCTTGAGAGTGTTGAAGACTTCCTGGAGGTGCTTCAGATGATCCTCTTTGCTTACACTTTTAACCACCATGTCATCAATGTAGGCTTCAACTGTCTTTCCCAGCAATTCGCGAAGATCTTATTAACAAGGCACTGGTAAGTGGCCCCAACATTTTTCAGTCCGAAGGGCATGACCCTATAATAGTAAGTGCCCTACTCTGTAATGAAGACGGTTTTTTCTTCATCTTCTGGATTCATTGGGATCTAATTATACCCAGAGTATGCATCAAGGAATGTAAGCCTCTCGTATCTAGTAGTAGCATGAACCATCTGATCTGTTTTGGGTAAAGAAAAGCTATCTTTAGGGCAAGCTTTGTTAAGATTTGTGAAATCTATGCAAACCCTCCACTTCCCATTCTTCTTCTGAACTACCACCACATTCGAGAGCCATTGTGGATATTGCGCTTCTCGGATAAAGCCTGCTTGAAGTAGTTTGTTCACTTCTTCGGCAATAATTAGATTGCGCTTAGGAGCGAACCTTCTGTGTCTTTGTGTTGACTGGTTTGAACTCTATATCCACCTTTAGGCTATGGCAAGAGACTGAAGGGTTGATTCTTACCATGTCGGAATGATCCCAAGCAAACGCATTTACATTATGTCGAATGACGTTGATTAGTGCTTCTCTCTCTTCGGCTGTGGGGGAAGAACCTGTATACGTGATTTTCTGTGGACCGCCGAGGATTAATTCTATGGTTTCGAGAGATTCCTTGGTATGTTTCGCAGCTTCAGCTTCCTTCTCTACTGTAAAATACTTGGGCAGAGGGCTCTGTAATTGCTATTTGGATGTGCCTCTGGAAATTTCATCTGACTGAGGCTATTTGGACATCTTCTTTGCTTCATTTAGTGTCAGCATGTAACACTCTTTTGCAGTGACCTGATCTCCCCAAAGATTAATAACCTTCTTACCGTCCGGAGACAAACATCGCATTACTTGATGAAGGGTAGATGGAACTTCGTTCATTCGGTGGATCCAACCTCTTCCCAGAATGAGATTATAAGAAGGATGGATTTCTGTTAGGACAAAGTTCTCCTTCAGTGTTCGTTTGGCCGCAGTGATGAATCAATCAATCACCCCAAGGGGGTCCACCTTCGTGCCATCAAATCCCATCAAGGGACTGGAGGTGGGTCGAATTGATGATGATGGAATTTCTAGTTGCTCAAAGACCATTTTTGTGATAATATTAGCGCTACTACCTGGGTCTATCAAAACCCTTTTGATCATGCAGTTTGCCACCAGAAGGATGATGACTAACGGATCTTCGTGGGGGAGTTAAACTCGAGATAAATCTCCATCGCCGAATCCAATATTGATACTGCCCGAGGTGATAGTGTTTAACTAGGATAACTTTCTTAGCTTATGGGCTATCCTTAGTCTGGATCTATACACTTCTTCTGACTCTTGGTCGTCCTCTGATCTCTCATGTATTGCTTGGATGACCTTTATTTGATTCCCTTTTACTTTCCAAGAATTTATCTCCCGAGGCTTCACATACTCTTTTGTTGTGAGGTAATCTGCCAACTCACCCCTGATTATCATGTTCTCCACTTGCCTTCTCGGAGATCTGCAATCATTGGTAGTATGCCTGTAATCTCTATAATAAGCACAATGCTTGCTCTTGTCCCTCTGCTCCAGAGGTTACCTCATTGGCTAGGGGGCTGCGAATTTCATTTTGTTCTCTTGGAATAGCCGAGTCAAGGTGGTACGCAGAAGTGTGAATCTTTCCTCTGTCCTTTGCCTCTTCTCAGGTGCCTGAGTGACCAGTGCTGAGTCGTGTTGGCTTTTTTGAACTTTTGAATTTGAAATTCTTTCCTAAGGCTTATTCTCCACTGTGACAAGGGTGGCATGCTGTGCTCAGTGGGCTACATTCTCCTCGAGTTGGATGTAGATCTGTGCCCTAACAGTGAGAGTCTGTATATCCAGAGGGGAATATTTGACTAGGGAGGTATGGAACTTGAATCATTGCAAGTTTGAGTGTTTCTATAGTAGTCACAGGATGGTAATCTGCTATTTATGAGGCTTCCATGTTGAATCTAGACAAGAAATCCTGTAGCGTTTCGCCTTTCTTTTGCCTTATGGTGAAGAGGCTAGTGATACTCTTCTTTTGCTTCTTGTTTTCACAGTACTGTGCTAGGAACATAGTGCACAAAGTTTTGTAATTCGGGACAGACTTGTGTGGCCTATTCTTGAACCATTCCAGTGCAGCTCCTGTTAATCTTGTCAGAAAAACCTTACATATGAATTGATCGTTGTGATCATCCAAGGCCATCTTTTGTGCATAGTGATCGAGGTGACGAGATGGATCTCCAGTACCATTAAATTGGGTAAAGGAAGGCATAGTGAATTTCTTAGGTCTGTCAACATGGTATTTGTCATCTGTGAATGGAGTCTTCACTAGAGAGTTCTTATGTTCTCTGGCCATTTTAGCTGGCGTCTGAATCCTCAGGAGTCTTTTTTCATTAAAGGCTTCCTATACGCCTGCTCCATCTGGAATGCCATTAGACCGTACCGTAAGCTTATGACTAGATTCGACTTGTTTCATCCTGCAATGGACGAGGAAGATTATCCGAAGCAAAAGCCTCGATCCTTGTCCCCTACTCTTACTAAATTTTGTTAGGCCGAGCCTCATTGGGGCGTGCCACATTAGCTTGAGGCTTATTAATTGGAGGAACGTTTCGATTGGGAGGAGGTACTGCGGGTATCACCTGGTGGCGACTGTGGTGTTAACTGAGCCATCGCCGTTTGAAGGGTGTTGTTTTATTGTTAAAGCAATGCAATCTGGGCTATGCTGATTTTGTTCGCTTGACAAAGCGTTTCAAACTGGTGCAAGAATTCTTCTCGCATCTTTTGCATCAATTCCATCTGCTGATCAATTGCTATTGCAGATCCTCCGTTCGACATTCCAGATCGTATTAACAAAATTGATTTGAAACAAAAAGTGGGAGTATATTTCTCTACAGATTCCCACAGACGGCGCCAAAGTGTAGGAGCAAAATTTCTCTCAACTAATAATAATTAAAAGAAAAAATACAACTCACTCAAAATAAAATAATAAGTCACAAGAACTGCTAAAAAAGTAGCGTGAATTGATTGATCCCTTTTATAGGAGGTCTAGGCCTCTATTTATATACAAAAGATGGTAGAATTATGGTAGGACTCGCATTGCTTGTCCTCTAATTCTTCCCATATACAATATTCTTTACAAATTGAATTCTTTCCTCTTTATAATTATTTCCTTAACAAGCTTTCCTTATGCAGAACTTGTCTTTTTTGTTGAATCCTTTGCCTGGTAGGACTGGTTCCTTCTTTAAATGGATTTGGGTCGCATATAACTTGGTCCACATGACTTTGTTAATGGGCTGGAAGTTTGATATTAGCGACATTGGGCTGCTGATATCTTGATTCGGGCTTGAGTGAGACTGGAGGTCAAATAGCAGTGATCTTGGGCTAACGAAAAACTCAATTTGGACTTGAGCAAGATGGACCTTTGAAGTTTATCAAAGACAAACTTATATTTGTGCTGAAGTGGACTATTCTTATTGGAGGAGGATTTTTCCTTCCACAGATACGAAGACTAAAAAATTCATGAATCCCATTATCAGTAATAATTAAGGCCCAAGGAAAGTTCACCAGAAATCCATGTTTACAACTTTATTGCTTAGTCACTTTTTTTTAATTATTACTATTATGTTTTTTTTATTTTCATGGCTTAGTCAGTTTAAGTTTTAGCCATTTTCTGGTAAGGCAAACTGACATTAGGTGGTATTTTCTTTCAATTATCTTGCTTTTTTAATCATAAAAAATAAAGGGGTAGTTTTGTCTCAAAAAAAGGTATGTTATTAACACTATATGAATCGTGAGAGGATCGAAGAAGGCTTAGAGCCCGTTTGGAATTGTTTTTCTACTATTTAAAAGTGTTTATATTTTAAATAACTGCATTTAGATGTATTTGGTAACCATTAGAAGCGTTTTAAATGGTTCGGAGTAGAGTTGAATATTTTAGGTAATTTTTTTATTAGATAATTTTATTCATTTTATTTTTTATAACGACAATTATATCCCTTCCTTAATAAAGTTATTCATAAATATGCTAACATCATATTGAAGAATAGGATAAATTACATTCAAACCCCTTGAGATTAGGCCATTTTTCAGCTTGATGAAGATTTTGTTTTCAATTTTCACTTGCAGCGCAATTTACTTCTTAGCTTCTTATATATGTGAATTGGCCATTTTAACCTCAATTTTTTAATACACAATATATATAATCTTAAATGACGTAAAGACCCCTATATATATATATATATATATATAATAAAGTAGTTATTCAAAAATATGGTAAGGTCATATTAAAGAATAGGATAAATTACACTCGGACCCCTTGAGGTTAGGTCATTTTTCCGTTTGATAAAAAATTTATTTTTAACTTTCCCTTGCACCACAATTTAATTTTTAGCTTATGATATATATGAATTGACCATTTTAGCCTCAATTTTTTAATACACAATATATATAATCGTAAATAACATAAAAGGCCCTATATATATATATATATACACATTCAACTCTGTGAGGTCTCTCTTCCTCGGACGTCCTCCAACCCTTGAATTCTAACACAAAAATATTTTAAAAAATATGGATTGGACGTCCTCCAATCCATCAAGCTTCTTCTTGCAGAAATAGCAAGAACTCAGAAATCAGAAGACAAACAAATCACTCGCACCCGCACCCCCACCCGCACCTGTGTGTTTTTTTGTGTGCGCTAAAGTCATCTGTGTGCGCTAAAAGGAATCTTTGTATTTCTTATATTGGAATTTTTTGAATTTAAAGACCTCACTCTCTCACAATCTCTTTCTTTTGCTTTTGTGTTTAACGAAGCCCCTCTTAATTTAGCATAACACTAGCCGACATCTGCTAATTTAGTGAGAGAAAAACTGAGAGAGAGAGGGGCTTAAGACAATCTCCACATAAAATCTCTCTCTAGAAATGTCTGATTTAAAAGGAAATAAGAAGAGATAAACAATCAACCTCTCCTCCTTCGATAAGGTTAGAATATATTAATATATATTCTTACTATATTCTATATATAGTTACCTTGTATAGGATTACAATATATAGTTACCTTATACATATAGGATTATAGTTACCCTATATGTATAAGATTACTTGTTCATTACTCACACCCCTTCCTATATAAACCCCCTCTTGTATCTCTTATAAAATATATCAATCTATATGGAGTTCAATTCTGTCTCTTATTTCTAACATGGTATCAGAGCTTTTCGATCTCTAGTAAACAATCAATCTATTTATCGTAGTCACCGCCGGGGATGGCACCATTAGCCCTATCCTCGGCGGTGGCGGTCAACCAACATGCTTCCGCACTCCAACCAATACACTTCCGCATTCCAAGATCTTTATAAAGATCTTCATATGCCCCATCTAAGGAAGCCTCGTTTTCTAAGTCTTCTTTCAGGAAACCCAACGAGATGCCTCGTTTAGAGAAGCCCCGTCTAGGGATGGCCCGTATAAGGAAGCCTCGTTATTTAACGAGATGCCTCGTTCAGAGATGATCAATGTGCCGAATCAGCTCGTCACCGCACTACCATGCGCCTTCAATGGTAATCCCACTCTTCCATGCGCTTTCACGCGCACCAGCGGTAATCCCGCACCTTCAATGTGCCGGATCAGCTTCGTCGCCGCGCCACCATGCGCCTTAAGTGGTAATCCCACTCTTCCATGCGCTTTCACGCGCACCAGCAGTAATCTTGCACCTTCAATGTGCCAGATCAACTCTGTCACGCGCCACCATACGCCTTAAGTGGTAATCCCACTCTTCCATGTGCTTTCACGCGCACCAGCGGTAATCCCGCACCTTCAATGTAGTGCCACATCACCTGCCACGTCAGTTGTTATGCCAGACATAGTCAGCAGCGGTGCCAGTAGTAGTGCCACATCACCTGCCACGTCAGTTGCCATGCCAGACATAGTCAGCAGCGGTGCCAACAGTAGTGCCACATCATCTGCCACGTCAGTTGTTAATCGTGTCTCCATCTTCATCATAGGTGAAAACCCATCTTCACCAAATCGCTTCCGCTATGCCGCTTTCAAGATCTTAATTATTTCCAAATTCAAGATAATTTTATTCAATCACCTTGATTTTGAGGGGGACTGTTAGAATATATTAATATATATTCTTACTATATTCTATATATAGTTACCTTGTAT
>JAOTQH010229005.1:0-14071 GCA_025631255.1 Cornus kousa
GGGTAAATAAGATAGATAAAGGTCCTAGAATACTCAAGCTTAAGGGGTTTAAAAGTGTACTTTTCAGCTCTCATCAGTCATTTTGAAGGCACCCAGGAGATGCTGGATAAACCCAGATGCAGTCCAGGAAAGGGTGTCCATCATTTTCTCATCAAAGACGTGGCTATATTCCATCGACATTCGTCTAGAATACACGGATTCAATCACACATTGGAGTGTTTAAGTTTATTTGATTGTTGGGTTATTGCTTCACTTATTGAATAAAACTTATTCCTTACTCATGTTTTATATGTAGTTTATTCTCATATTATGCTAAACTTTTTGTAAGTTTCTATTTCTTCTAAAGGGTTCATTATCTGTTAGTTGGAAAATTCTACTGTTGATGTGTCTTGTTTAGTTTGCTTTTTGCTCTTGTGATTTTTTTGGGGCTATATCTGATATCATGTTTTCAAATTTGCATATGCATTGCTCCTTTGTTTGTTAGTCTTTGTTGTTATCTGTGGGGTTAAAATTTTGGTGTTCACAAGTGTCATTTGTTGCTCTTCTTGTGTAGGTTAGAAGTGGAGCTTTCTGAGATTCACGGTCAAAGTGGTCCTTTTGAAAATATTAAAATGTTGAGGAATGTGTTGATTCCAATTGTTGTTTTTCATCTTGTGTTAAGGTGGGATAATATAAAATTTTGATGTAAAAATGTTTTAAGATAACACACTTTTTCACTTCATTTTTACTCTTTTTTTCCCTTTTTTTTTTCTTTTTTTTTTCTTTTTTCTTTTTGTCCTTTTCAATGAGTGCGATTATCAAATGTGGTAATCTGAATAGGATCTTAATTAGTTATATTTTACTTTCAATTTCATAAGTAGACTCAGCTTTGGGTTTTGGTGACCATCAGAATGAACTAAAAATGTAATCAATTTTATTTACTTTCCAATAACCTAAGGTAATTAATAAAAAAAAAGTTCTTGTTCATTTGCATCTTACACCATACTCTTGTGTTTTTAGAATTGAAGACTTGGCTATTTACCGTATCTATACCGAGGAGATGGATGAATCAAGAGAATTTTGAATCAGAGCTCGGATTTTACTCCACCACAATTGTTAATTGGTACTAAAGTAGATAAATAAAATAAAATAAAATAATAATATAAAAAAAAAATGGACATCTTGTCAGACAATTGGAACTGGAATTTTATAGATGTATTTGGATAATTTGGAACTAGAATTTTATAGATGTTTTTGGATAATTTGAGAAAAACTTGATTTAATTGGGAAGCGGCCACGCGAACGCAGGCCCCCACTATCACAAATTATGATGTAGGCTCCACCACTTGGGTAGACCTTAGACGGGCACCCCTCCTAAGTGCAATGGAGGTCACCAATCTAGGCCATGGTCTTCTTGAACACCCATTGACCCTGTCCAGGTAAGTACATTGTACCATATGCTTTCAATTTGTTATATAGAGCTCTTAATGTAACTCCAACTTGTGTTTTCCCTAATGTGGGACTTCAGAAACGAACATTCAACTCATGCATAGGTTAATGTGGTAATGTTTGATGAGGCAATAGTTAAGCAGTTGCAAAGAGAACTAGATAGATTGGAAAGTGTGTAGAAGAGTTTGGGATCGATTTCTGCCATGTCTAATACCATGGCATTTCGTAATCATTTTTTGTTTGGTGACAGCCTAGTTTTGTGGTTGGTCGAACTGTCTCCCACTTTTGGGATTTTTTGGATGCTTAGAGGAAATTGGATCCAGGTCAGACTATCTCTAGCCTTACTACAATTCATTCTATTCATGGATGGCAGCCTCCTAGAAAGGGAGTTATTAAAAGCTTTGATTTGGCTTGTAAAAGCATTTACTAATACAACAAGCAATGAGACATAAAATATACATTGTTTGATTTTGATTTCTGAAGTTCGGACGAAAAAGATGTGCATTATTTGTGCAAGATGTGGTGTATTATTTGTGCAGTGAATCGACTTCCTCTGTTGTAAGAGATGGCAGTAGAAGACTGGGGATGTTAACTTGCAGATTTTTGTAAGACTTTATATCTAGTGTTTTTATTCATGTAGTGTGAATGATTCAAACTTTGTTGGTTTCCTTAAGAAATCTTTAGAGGTTCAACACAAAAATTTTAGAAAAATACTCTTAAGCTTTAAGTACTATTAGATGAGCAAAACCTTGGGCTTTAGATATTGGGTAGCGGCTGCGCGGACGCAAGCCCCCACTACCACAAATTATAACATAGGCACCACCACTTGGGTAGACCTTAGGCAGGCACCCCTTCATAGTGCAATGGAGGTCACCAACCTAGATAATGGGCCTTCTTGATCACCCATTGATCCCGTCCAGGTAAGTATATTGTTATTTTGTCTATCAACTTAATATATAGGATTCCCTAGAAAACTTACTTTTATGCTTTTCCGATGTGGGACTATAGAGCAAATATTACACAACATCAGTACATCAACTCACATCACCCTCACGAGGTAAGCTGCTTACCTTTGTTATTGTCAAATAATACAAAATCTTAAAAGCTGAATGCATATCTTCTTTTCTTGTTAATGGTTAAGACAATTATTATTTTCAAATAATCTTCAAAAAAAAAAAATTTGAGTCTTGAAGAACCCTGTAGGAGGAAATGCAAGAACTGCCATCATTTGCACTTATCAGCCCTGCACACAGTCATTTCGAGCAATTGGATCCAGGTCAGATTATCTCGCGCCCTAACACAATTCATCGTCTTCGTGGATGGCAGCCTCCTAGAGAGGGAGTTATTAAATGCAATGTTCATGCTGCTTTTTGCCCCTTGCCCCATATTACTGGTGGTGGTGCAGTGTTCCGAATTCTTTTGTTTACTGCACAAACTGATTTTTTGGACACGTTAATGTGGCTTTAGTCAAGTATGTTTTAAGAATCACATGTTGTTGTAAATGCTGTTGTTGGGGAGAATCCAGGGCTTGAAAGCTGTGTTGTTTGATATTCACTTTGCCATTCGGAGTTTAGCCACATGATAAGCAACCTCATTGCCAATTCTCATTTGTGATGTTTCATTACTGAAAATTTCTATAATCAGCTTTCAGTACACAAACATGCTGATTTGATAGTACACAAAATGAGTCATTTTGAACTTTGATATGTTCTTGTTTGTATGCTTTTCTTCTCTTCCCCATTAAAACAACCAGACTGGAAGAATTTTAGTTCTAGGTTATTTTGATTTGGAAAATGATAAAAGTAGAAAGAGAAATACTCTATTTTATACTACCGTTCTTGTTGGAGACTGTATATTGGAGTCGCCAAAAAACCAATTCGGGCTATATATTGGAGTCGCCAAAAAACCAATTTGGGCATCGTAGCATTACTCGTTTCTTTGGGTTGCTAATGAATAGAACTAAGGTCAAAGTTATTTCTCCCCTAATTAAGCCTGGTACTTTTGAAAATCTATTAAAATGTTGGGGAACTTGTTGGATATCATCAATTCCACTTGTTTCTTTGTGTTGAAGTGGGATAATATTAAATTTTGGTGTAAATTTTTTTTGAGATTGTTGTGTCTATATATGTTCATCTGCTGTAGTGCTGTTTTACTCTTCTTTTTTTGTAATGCAACTCCTACCTTAGTACCTTTACGTTTGTTGTTCACTGGAGATATGTCAGGGGTGTGATTAGGCATTCTGTGGAAATTAAATCGTGCAACTTCGTTTTATGCACAAATTTAAATGGTAGTCATTATCGTAAATGAATGCATGATGATATTGAAATGGTGGCATTTTATATAATCCTAAAATAGACCATGTTCCATCCGTTATGGTGTTGACTCCAATTTTCTATAACGGTGCCTACAGGATCCATATAACATTCTACTGTGCTCTTTGTTTATGTTACTATGAATATTGTCTTGTTCAATCTAATGTGCTTTTTGATTTTCTGCAATTATATTATCTGCAATGTCATTTTGTGGCATGCTGCCGTTTGTTGATGTAATTCTGCGGTTTTTGAAGTGACCATCCCCTCTTTCAGCCCCCATTCATTCATAATACAACTTTGAAAAAGCAACATTTCAGCCGTGCTGGAAAATCAAATTGTGGATGATATGGCCACTAATTTTGTGGACATCTCCTGCCATTTTGTTCCTGGTTACTTGCCCTACTTCGTATTTTTTTCACCTGTTTGAAATGTTCTTTGAAAGAATCAGTTCTTGTTTGTTTTAATGGCTTTTTAATATGTTTTTTTCACTTCATTTTTACTCTTTTTGTATATTTAATCGGAGAATTATATATTTGTTTTTCCGATATTTAGGGATACTGTAGCGAAGGCAGATGCAACCGGTGCAACTCGTACGAGGAGGGGTCAAATAATGAGGCAGAATGGAAAGTTGCTAAGCTCGTGGAAGAAGATATTATAACATTGATATTGTATTTATATCAAATTCTCTCATTCACTCCTTTATATTGCAATCAAACATTACTCAGATATATGTTTCCTTGGCATTATGTGGCAATGCAAAAAGTCTGGTTTCACAATTTTTCAAACTTATCTGCATATGCATCTCCCATTTTGCTAAGGGGTTTTCCTGTTTTGCTTTGTTCATAATGAGGGCACTGTAAGGAAATTGTTGAAATATAAAATGGATGGTATGTATATATATATATATATATATATATATAATTTGTATGTAATATGAATTGAGGACAGAGAGATGATGGCCTTGTACAAAAAGAGGGCATAGATTGCACCATTTTTCTTATTGCAATTCGGTCTAACATTGGTGAAGCTTATCACCTTGAAGAGTCCATTACTAAGCAAAAGCTAAATTTTAATTTATTTTTAAAAATTAATGGAAAATTTTAATGTTCGTGAACATGGTACACCAAATTAGAAAAGGACTCATGGTACATTCTCATCGTCAAAAAAGGGGTGAATCACAATGACGATTTTTCATAATAGAGTAATTATAACAAAATATAATTAGTTATTTAATTTAAATGGAGCAATGTTGGACAATTGGGCTATATTATATACTCCCATAAACGGTATAAGATATACTCTGGGTTTTGTCTACAGCCTAACACAAACAAAACTATATAAAAAAAATTGGACTTTAATAATTGGACGGGGGCGCGCAAACACAAGCCCCCACTATAACAAATTATGACCTAAAGTTTACTACTCGTTGATTACCCATAGATCCCGTCCAGGTAAGTACGTTGTTCATTGGGCTTTCAACTCTTTATATAACTAACTTTTTATGTTTTGTCGATGTGGGACAACAGAAGCAAACATTATACCCCAACCTCAAGATAGACTAGACAGACAGATAGACCGACCATTTACTTTGATCTGATACTTGTTGACTCTTGAATGCATATCTGAATATCTGATCATTGTTCATGTTATTACCCTTTTATTATTGTCAAATACTAATACAAAAGCAAGCTTAAAAGTTGAATGCGCATATCTTCTTATCTCTCTTGGGTGGGGCTTCAAAAGTTTGGGATTTGATGGTTGATGAAAGGTTCCAGGCGGATATTGAGACAGTTTAAGAAATGATGGAGACCCTTTTCAAGACTAATCAATTCCATGGAAGCATTGAAGCCTTTTCAATCAATGAGGACCAAAAGGATTGATGATTTGGGTTTTTATCAATTTAAGCTTGGGCAAGCTCATCTGGTGTTCGAAAAAATGCATTAGAGGGATTGAAGCGGATAATTTGACATTGACCTCGCCACCAATTTATGGCCTATTAACAAAGACTAGTAGAATTAGAGGGGCTTATAAGATTGTGGAAGGGATTGAGAAACCAGATATAAGTGTGTGTATCATGGATTGATGAAAGGGCTTTTGAAGTTGAGAATGGCAAGTGAAGCAACACCAAGGGTTTCGAGAGATGATAGAAGAGAGGTTGTGAGCCTACAATGCATGCATATATAGTATAATGTTACTGCAAGGGCATCTACGGAAGAGAGGGAGGAAGGGATCAGACCCACTACTGAATTTTGACACCATTTTTGTTGCCGATTTAGTGAAGGCGGGGAAGTCTTTAGAAGCAACAAAGGATGTGGAGATAGTGATGAATAGAGGACTTTAGGTTCCTAGGTTTGATTACAATAGATTTTTGCATTATTATTCAAACGAAGAAGGGGCGATTATGTTTGAGGTGGCGGCGAAGAAATTGAGAGAGGTTGGGTTGTTTGATTTAGTTAGCAGACACTTTCGCGAGATATGGGGGATAAAATGGCAACTAGAGATGGGAGGAGAGACAGGGCAATTGAACCTCTCCGATGAAATAGCCATAACGCAGGTGATAATTGTTGTTTCATGAATTCCTTTCTTTGTTTGATTATTTCTTGAAGAAACATGTGCTTGTTGTCTACTTATTGGTTTGTTAAGGTCCAAACTTTGAGAACTTTTTACCTATTAAAGAAAATAATAATAATACTTGGAATCCAGTCGGAAACAGAGAATGTAAGAAAATTCTTTTAAATGCAGAAACCATTTTGAAAGAATTCGTGGAAATACCATTTGGACTGTTCAAGTTCAACATTTGATTTAACCGTGTTTGATTCATAGATTCTTCTCTTGACCTCAATTCATCGAACCTTATGATGAGGAGGGATTACCATCCGCTCGCCATTAACTTCACCCCACAGGAGTTATACATGCAGATGCACCCTGATACTGTTTCATATTCCACACATATTATCTTGATTGATTTAAAATTTAATTTTCCAGGACTCAAATTTTAAGAATCAATAAGATGCCCTATAATTTCCCGGGAAAAAAAATATATGATGCCCCATATAACTTATTCCTTGTGTCAGATAAGGTATTCAAGTTCCTTTACTCTTCATAAGCTTGCAAAGCCCGTTGGTTAAAATGTTGCATTTATGCGGGAAGTTTGGGACCTGCTAGAATAATTTGATGCCTCGAGAGCGTTACATATTTCACTAGAGCACTACAATTGCACTGATGTTTAATTTTAATATGTTTTTATGGAGAATCCAAGCATATATTACATTGTCATATGTAAGGTTTGAGTAATAGTTATATTGTATAAACAAAAGTAGTTGGGATTCTGGATTCTGTCTAAATTAATAGACTGCATGAATAGTGAGATTAAGTAGTGATATCTGGCTATTGTTGTTTGCTTCTGATATACTTCCTTCATCAATTTACATCATAAACTAATGATATATTCATACTTAACCACTGGTTGATGCTCCAAAAAAGTACATAAATGATGTGCTATGCAATGATCCCACAAAAAAAAGAATCATACAGTACGAAATAACATAAAAAAAGATTCATTGCAAAAAAAAAAAAAAAGATTTCAAATTGTTCCTTGTTTGGATTCTTTATCCCGTTCATCAAAGGTTCCTATTCTTAGTTGTTTTGAACTAAAAGAAAACTTTGGGGTGGAATATTCACGTCACTCTCAATAGTTACACAAATGTTTCATACTAATGGATTCGGATCCATAACCATGGGTTTCAATGCACTAGATCTTGTAGCACCAATGAGGCTCTATCGATTAGTATTAAGAAGAAATTAATTATAGACAATGAAGGGGTGGATTCTGAGATTTTTCAATAATAGAAATTATTATAATAAAATAGAAACACTATGGAATTACGGAAGTGGCGCAATGTAGATAATTTTTTTTTCTTTCTAAATAGAGTTTCAATTGACAAACAAAATTGCATTTTGTAAATAAATAAAATACTGTGATTAAAATATTGGGAAGGGGCCGTGCGAATGCAGGCCCCCCCACTACCACAAATTATGATGTAGGCTCCACTACTTGAGTAGACCTTAGGCGGGCACCCCTCCTAAGTGCAATGGCGGTCACCAACCTAGACCATAGACCTTATTGATCTCCCATTGATCCCACCCAGGTAAGTAAGTTGTGAATGAGGCTTTCAACCTAATACATAAGGACTCTTCATATACCTCACATTAATGTTTTCCTGATGTGGGACTACAGAACCAAACATTACACTCTTGGCATAAACTTAAGCAGTTGCAAACAGAATTGATTGGTTGAGACAATTATGGAGACCCTTTTCAAGACTAATCATTCTGATGAAGCATTCAAGGTTTTTCAATCAAAGAGGACGATTGAGGATTTGCGTTTGTGATGAATTGGATGTGTAAAAAAGTAAGCTTGGGCAAGCTCGTTTGGTGTTCGAAGAAATGTATAAGAGGGGGATTGAAGCTAATAACTTGACGTCGCTAATTTTTGGGCTACTAACAAATGCTAGAGTTAGAGAGGCTTATAAGACTGTGGAAGGGATTGAGAAACCAGATATAAATGTGTGTTTCATGGGTTGATCAATGGGCTTTTGAAGTTGGGAAGGGCAAGTGAACCAACACCAAGTGTCATTATAGCCTGGAGCTTCAGATTCAACAATTATAATTTCCACACTCTGCATAATCCCAAAGTCATCACTACTCTACTTGTTGAAATATAAAGGTTACATTCATGTTTATTTCTTTGCAGATTAAAGGATAAAAATTGATTGCAATTTGTAACACTGCAAAATGTAGATTTTTTTATTCAAGTACACTTTGAATTTCTTGCTTTGATGGTGTTCATACATTTGATGGCTCTTTTGATGGCATTGCATGCCTCTTGGTAAACCTCAGCTAGAAACATGATGATTTGGGGTTACATCAAATATAGAAATCTATATCTATATCTATATCTATCTATACTATTTATAAAAGCGACAAAGTGTATAGAATTTTGATTTTTTCTATACATTTTTTACCCTCTTTTTTCTTTTTAATCAAAATATAGAATTTGAAGAGACCACACTCAATGACCTTTCCAATACAAAATTTACATTCCCACTCATTTTTTAAAAGATTACACACCTTTTTAATGCATAGCCCAAAACTGCAGCAAGTCGAACCATCTCTCAATCTGTCTCACTTTCAAACTAGACACGAACCTTACTCGTCATGACAAGGTCATTTTGGAGGCACCAAGGAGATGCTGGATAAACCCAGATGTTGTCTCAGGAAATGGTCTCCATCATTTTCTCATCAGAGACGTGGTGATATTCCATCGACATTCGTCTAGAATACATGGATTTAATCACATATTGGTGTATTTGAGTTTATTTGATTGTTGGGTTACTGCTTAAGTTATTCAATAAAACTTATTCCTTTCTCATGCTTTATATGTACTTTATTCTCATATTATGTTAAAATTCTTTTTGAGTTTCTATGTCTTCTAAAGGGTTCATTATCTGTTAGTTGGAAAATTCTACTATTGATGGGTCTTGCTTAGATTGCTTTTTGCTCTTGTGATTTTTTGGGGCTATCCCAAATCATGTTTTCGAATTTGCATATGCATTGCTCATTTGTTTATTAGTCTTTGTGTTATCCGTGGGGTTGAAATTTTGGTGTTGACAAGTGTCATTTGTTGCTCTTCCTGTGCATGTCAGAAGACGTGCTTTCTGAGATTCAAGGTCAGAGTTTTTTCTCCCTTAATTATAGTGGTCCTTCTGAAAATCTATTAAAATCTTGAGGACCTTGTTGATTCCAATTGTTGTTTTTCATTTTGTGTTGAGGTGGGATAATATAAAATTTTGGTGTAAAAAAGTTTTAAGAAAACACACCTTTTCACTTCATTTGTACTATTTTTTCCCCCTTTTTTTCTTTTTTCCTTTTCAATGGGTGCAATTATCAAATGTGGTAATCTAAACAGGATCTTAATTAGAATTTGATAAGTAGACTCAACTTTGGGTTTTGGTGACCATCAGAATGAACTAAAAATGTAATCAATTTTATTTATTTTTCAATAAACAAAGGTAATTAATAAAAAAAATTCTTGTTCATTTGCATCGGCCTGGATTTTACTTGGTTATTTACCATATACTTGGAGTTCACTCCACCAGAATTGCAAATTGGTTCTTAAAAAAATAAAAGAACACAGACATCTTGTTGGACAATTGGAACTGGAATTTTATGCAAGAGGGTTTTGGCCAATTTGAGGAAAAACTTGGAACGTAGGACCCCACTACCAAAAATTTTGACGTAGGCTCCACCACTTGGGTAGACCTTAGACAAGCACCCCTCTTAAGTGCAATGGTGGTCATCAATCTAGGCCATAGGCCTTCTTGATCACCCGACCCGTCCAAGTAAGTATGTTGTGCCATATGCTTTCAATTTGTTATATAGAGTTCTCCATGTAACTCCTACTTGTGTTTTCCTAATGTGGGACTGCAGAAACGAACATTCAACTCATGCACAGGTTAATGTGGTGATGTCTGATGAGGCAATAGTTAAGCTGTTTCAAAGAGAACTGGATAGTGTGTTGAAGAGTTTGGGATCAATTTCTGCCACATTTAACACCATGGCATTTCGTAATCATTTTCTGTTTGATGGAGAGTTATGGCAGCCTAGTTTTGTTGTTGGTCGAATTGTCTCTCACTTCTGGGATATTTTGGATGCTCATTGCTCAGAGGCAATTGGATCCAGGTCAGACTATCTATAGCCCTACTACAATTCATTCTGTTCATGGATGGCAACCTCCTAGAAAGGGAGTTATTCAAAGCTTTGATTTGGCTTGTAAAAGCATTTACTAATGCAACAAGCAATGAGACAGAAAACATACATCGTTTGATTTTGATTTCCTAGAAAGGGAGTTATTGAAAGCTTTGATTTGGCTTGTAAAAGCATTTACTAAAACAAGCAATGAGACATAAAACATACATCTAAGAGATGGCCTTAGTTCCTTCATTTCATATCTTAAATTATCTCCACTTATCTAATGTTTCATCTTATTTATATAGAATCATCGGTAGAAAAAAATAGTTGGGCTTTAAATATTTGGCAGGGGCCACGCGAACGCAGGCCCCCACTATCACAAATTAAGACATAAGCTCCACCACTTGGGTAGACCTTAGGCGGGCGCCCCTCCTAAGTGCAATGCAGGTCACCAACCTAGACCATGGGACTTTTTGATCACCTATTGATCCCGTACAGGTAAGTATGTTGTGAATATGGCTTTCAACTTGATATATAGGACCCCCCAAAAAAACTCACATTTATGTTTTCCCGATGTGGGACTACAGAGAAGCAAACATTACATAACATCATTACATCACTTCACCTCACCCTCACCAGGTAAGCTTACCTTTGTTATTGTCAAATAATGCAAAAGCTTAAAAGATGAATTCATATCTTCTTATCTTGTTAATGGTTAAGACATATATTATTTTCAAATAATCTTCAAAAAATATCAGTCTTGAAGAACCCTGTAGGAGGAAATGCAAGAACTACCATCATTTGCACTTGTCAGCCCTGCACGCACGCAGTCAGGTCGAGCAATTGGATCCAGGTCAGATTATCTCTCGCCCTAATATAATTCATCATCTTAATGGATGGCAGCCTCCTAGAGAGGGAGTTATTAAATACAATGTTCATGCTGCTTTCTACCCCTTGCCCCGTATTGCTGTTGGTGGGGTAGTGTTCCGATTTCTTTTGTTTGCTGTAACTTCTACCTTAGTACCTTTGTGTTTGTTGTTCACTAGAGATTTGTTAGGGGTGTGATTAGGCATTATGTGGAAATTAAATTGTGAAAAAAAATTTATACACAAATTTAAATGGAAGTCATTATCATAAATGAATGCATAATATTGAAATGGTGGCACTTTATATAATCCTACAATAGACTCCAATTTTCTATAATGGTGTCATTCAAGGTGATGTATTTACGCTTGAAATGCTGGCAATACACAATCGTGCCTTCAAAATCCATAAAACATTCAAATGCGCATTTTGACACCATTTTTGTTGCCGGTTTGGTGATGGCGGGGAAGTCTTTAGAAGCAACAAAGTATGTGGAGAGAGTGATTAATAGCGGATTTGAGCTTACTAGGTTTTATTACAATATATTTTTGCATTGTTATTCAAATGAAGAAGAATTGATTATGTATGAGGAGGTGGCAAAGAAATTGAGAGAGGTTGGGTGATTTTATTTAGCATATATATTTGCGAAACTAGCAATGCCCATTCATCTTCGGTACCTGAAACTGGAGGGTAGTGAGACGAAAAGTCCAAGTAGGAAAAACCAATACAAGAATTTCATGGTGGTTTAATAAAACAGCTTCACAAAATATACATATTCATGTGAATATACAAACAAAATACATATGCATTTAATTAAAACATTTAATAAAAAACATTGAAGAAAAATCACCCCATGCCATTCATGGTATATAAAACCCTACACTGAAAAGAGATTTTTTCTCACTGAATCATCAAAGCCTCAAGCTCGGGCCTCCTTTGCAACTCTCGGTTCTCTCTCCTTGTCCTCAAACTCTCTCTGCCTTCTATGTGTCTTTGTGAACTCTCAGACCTCACTGTCCATCTTTAAATGACTTAGTGGCACACAACACACATTAAATAGGCAAATTGCACCGACAAAATCCCACCTTCAACTCAAAACTCACATGCATATCCAAAGGCACAAAAGTCCAAGTGGGTCCCAACATCATTACAACTTTTCCTTCTCTCATCATTTCACCAACCTGCTCCTTCAGACCAATATATATATATATATATATATAAATGAAACAAAAACAAAAGCCCATTAAACCTTTGGGCCCTGCCACTTAGACCATTTAAATTTCTTTCTTTATTTTCACACTTTTTCATTCGGCCACCTGTCCTTTCCATTTCCTACCTCCATCATAAATATAATACATATATAAATATATATATATATATATATATGTAACAAAACTAAATAAAAATTCAAAACCCACTAACTTTAATAAATATTTAATTAATTTAAACAGTCTAAAAACCATAAAATAATTAAATTAAAATCTTAAAAATTTGAGTTATCACAATCCCCACCACTTAAAAAGAATTTCATCCTCGAAATTCAGATTCAACAGTCTTCGTATAGCTGAAAACACCAATAGCCACAAAACCAAAATTCAAATCCTTACCCCAGGCGATGTGTGATGCTATGATATGAAGGACGTTGTGGTAGCTGCCAGTGCTAGTCACCCGCCCACACACTCCATAACCATTATTGTAGGAAGTCGATGCGTCACCCGCCCACTAAAAAAAATAAACAATAACAAACCCGGGTTACCTGCCCAATCACACTAACCAACCGTCCCAGTAGCTGCTAGTGAACACCATCCGCCCACACATACCTAGCTACGAGTGGTAGCTACTACACACTCGCCCACTCACACCCGTCTACATCATCACTATGGTCACACTTCCGGCTGGGTACAGGCTCTAATACCATTTTGTCACAGCCTGAAATCGTTAATAAAATACTCTGATACTATTTTGTCACGCCCTGAATTTTCTAATAAAATTCTCTGATACCATTGTGTCACGACCCAAAAATTCTAATAAAAACCTCGATTAATTTAAATCCAGATACATCAAAATACACCAAGATCATAAAAAAAATGCCCTCTTTTATACAAAGTCAATTCCCTCAATATATACAAAAACTCTCCAAATAAATAAATAAATCCTGCAACGTCGACTTTTCCATTTAAGCCCGAAACTAGCAATCCCCGTTCATCTTTGGTACCTGAAACTGGAAGGTGGTGAGACGGAAAGTCCCAGTAGGAAAAACCATAACAAGAATTTCATGAAGGTTGAATAAAACAACTTCATAAAATATACATATTCATGTGAGTATATAAACAAAATACATATGCATTTAATTAAAACATTTAATAAAAAAAATTGAAGCAAAATCACCCCATGCCATTCATGGTATAGAGAACCCTACACTGAAAAGAGATTTTTCCTCATGGAATCATCAAAGCCTCAAACTCGGGCCTCCTCTGCAACTCTCGGCTCTCTCTCTCTGTCCTCAAACTCTCTCTGTCTTCTATGTCTCTCTGTGAACTCTCGGACCTCACTGTCCATCTTCAAATGACTTAGTGGCACACAACACACATGAAATAGGCAAATTGCACCGACAAAATCCCACCTTCAGCTCAAAACCCATGTGCATATCTGAAGGCGCAAAATTACATTGACCAGCTGGTTTATTGCAGCCATTGTCGGTAGCGCAGTGGAAATAG
>JAOTQH010229015.1:0-14070 GCA_025631255.1 Cornus kousa
ATGCATGCATTATTAAAGGCTTAAGGTGCTAAAGGCCCTTTGGAGCCTAGGCGCTTGTTGCGCCTGAGTGAAATGATGTGCACCATTGAAATTTTGAATTACCATAAAAGCATTCATATCTTATAAGTCGTATCAATATTCTAAAAATTAATATCAAATATAAAAAAGTAAATCCATCGACCATATTCGACCATATTAGCATTCAAGAATCATAAAACAGAGCAGAAATTTGTTTTCTTGAAAGGGAAAACAAAATTTGTTTTTTTGAAAGGCAAAACAGAGCACAAAAAGAAATAAATCAATTAACAAAAAGAAAAGAAAAAAAAAACTGTTAACAAGAAAAGAAAAGAAATTAAAAAACAAAGGAAAGAAAAAAAAGATGTTGAGACAAAAGAAGTAGATGAGATGAGAGAGAGTGTTAAAGAAGAAAAGGGAGAAAAATCAGATCCCAAAAAAGCAAGGACAGAGGGAGAAGAGAACTAGATGAAGAGAGAGAAGTAAACAAAGATGAGAAGAGAGGAGTAGAGGAGAAGAGAGAGAAGAAGAAGATATAATTGACATGTATTCGTGGTTCGTTTTTGCAACTAGGGCTTCCTCGTTGGTCTCACAGTCTCACTCTTTCTATGTTCGGTTGACACTTTGACTCTTGGGCCTTCTTATTTGTTTATTCTTTTGAACAAAAGTTCCTTCTCTCATACACTTGGGCTTTCTTATTTGTTTCTTAAGTTGCCAAAAGTACCTTTTGGCTTAAGAAATAGAATAACAATATTTTTTGGGGAAAAAAAAACAAGTGCCTAGGCGTGCCTATGTCCACACACATGCTCCAAGTGAAATACTTGCAGTTGTATAAGTTCGGACTGACAAGTGTGAGGATGCGTGTTCAAGCCACCTTGTGCAAAATAATGCATAATGCAATAGTTGGGTCTCTCTCCAGTCTTTACCATCACCAAATGTAGGTAGGACCAACAGTCGGTTAATAGTCCATCGTTTCACATTATATAAACCAAGATAGGTATTGTTGTCTTATGTTTAGATACTTCATATATCATGTAGTATTTTTTAGGCAAACTATAAAATTCAAGGACATTTATTGCTATTGGCAAAATGCTTGTAACCCAGATACTCCCTACAATTATTTAGATGATTTTTGCAACATTCAGACGAAGTAAAGGAGTTTAAGGGTCATCCAACTCCCAACTTCAACGAAGCAGGGATGAGAAAAACAATTAGCTTCGAAGTTGCCAACAGCATTGAAAGCTGCAGCATTCTGCATCACAAGGTTGGATTCCAATCTCATGACAGGAAAGACAGCTGCAACAGCACTAATTTAAAGTACTTGATTTATAAATGTGAAAAATTAGTTTGGACATTTTGAAGTCCAACTGATATGACAACGTTCAATATATCTCATGTAGCATCCAAAAGATATATCATATCTATTACTACTTGCTTAAAATAAGGGCTTGGAAGATTTTACTAGAAGTTCATATAGTTTTCCTATTTGGCGGTTGTGGTGAGTCATCTGTACAGAGGTTAAAAGAAAATGTAACAGACCCATTTAGTTTCCTCCGCACACATGATAACTCCAATGCTAACAAAAATATCACACATGCGTCAAACAAATATCATACCTTAATGGCCACCTTCTGGCCTTTCTTGGCATAATCAACTGGTTTGTGGTTATTCTCGATGGATCCAATCCGACCAATATCAATAAAGTCTTTTTGAGGAATGCAGATCGGGGTTCCAACCTGAGAAAATATATTTCAAATTATCAAGTCTTTGTTGATTACAAATATTTGCAAGAAAAAAGTACCTATTGACTTATTCATATAAAATGATTGATCTAGTAATGCAAAAGGAGCCCTTGGAACCCAAATGCCAAAAAAAATTAGAGCAAATGCAAGGATGGAGAGAAATATGGCAACATAATTAACACTGATACATTCCATGTCAATCAATATTAAGACTCGGACCATATAAAATAATTCAAGGTGATTAACGAGTAAAATAGGTAGGCAAGCAGCAAATGAGAATTCAGAATACTGTATGAATATGCAGAAAAGAAGTCTAAATTCAAAATGAGGAAGTAGCAGTTAGTAGTCAACTCTGTAAGTATTTACAGATGACTGACAAAATGAAAAATATAACACAATTAATTCATAAATCAGTGGGGAAATGGATAAATAACCTATGCATTGTTAATGGAATATCTTCACTAATCAGTGATTTTACTCGAGACGGATCCAACAAATTCAGTCACAACGGTAACCAAAACAAACAAAAGTTTCATCAGAAACTGAATCTGCCAGTAAAAGCAACACGAGCATCTTTGACAACACAAAGAATTGAGTAATTAGACATCAATATCTCTCCCAGATACTTATTTTAACCCTAGAATTAACCTCAAAACCCATGTCATGTTGCTGTAAAATCTAAAACAATTAGACATCAATATCACTCTAAGATACTTATTTCAACCCTAAAATTACTTCAAAAACCAAGTCATAGCAGTCAAATCTAAAACCTATGGTCTACAGAGCCATAGAAGGTTAAAGCATATTTGGAATTAAATGACAAATAACATTCATTGATGGCTCAACAGGCTCATGACAGTGAAATGCAACGTTAGAATTCAGTAATATCCATCAATTGACAAATGGAACAGGCAATAAGATAAATTAAAAGAATCAAATAGCAACAGACAATGATGACAAGTTGACAACAATAATAAAAATAAAACACCTTAGCAATTCCTTCAAGAACATCAACCCCAAGGACAATGGGATCCTTCTTGTTAAAGACACAGTTAGGCATAATCTTGAGAACACATGGAAAGACTGCTTCCTCAGCAGCTTCCTTCTTCTTTTCCTCCTTGAGATTGTCAATGTAAGCCTTGAATTGATCAAACAAGTGATAAATGATATCGGCCATGAATATTTTGACACCAACGTCATCTGCAAGTTCCCGAGCCTCTTGTGTCACTTTAACATCAAAGGCCAAGATTGTGGCATACTCTTTCTTCTTCTCAAGCATGACGCTTGCCTTCATGACATCCTTCTTATGTACAGGGCCTATGCTTATACCGCTAACAGGTATGTTTACAGCCGGGGTCTTCAAAAATTCCAGCAATGCTTCTAAGGATCCAAGAGTAGATGCTTGAACACAAACTCCCTCGCCAGTTTTATCAATCCTGTTCAAAACTGACTTCATATCTTCCATTGCTGATTCTTTCATATCTTCCACATCGTCATTAGGCCCCACCACATGTAGACCAGTGCCTGCAATTGCATGCTCAAGGCCCTGCATAAGATGTAAAGAACAAAAACAAGAAATTCTTTAAGAAGAGCATAAGTCACGATATCTGCCATGTGTAAATTTAAGATTAAGATGAGGCTGGGAAAGGAAGCAAATTGGCTCAGCTGGCCATCTTCTGCACGAAGAAGGAATATGCAACACACTTGTGCATCTATTGTGCTCAAAACCTTACCATCTTTTCAGACAGACAGTGTATGTGGGCGTGGGGTGGGTGGATTGCTTATCCAGAAAATTACTCCCTCAACAATTAGATATTGTACAGATGAAGTACTTATTGCTTAGACTTCCCTCCCACCATAACTGATGTGCCTTGTCACAATTTAAATATTTTAAAAATGCTCCTTATACCCTTGAATATCCAATAGGGATGAAGTGTGAAGAATACAGTATACAGATCACACCACCAATTAGATTTATTTCACGCAACAGGACAAATATTAAAACAATAACAACACCTGTGCGGTAATCTTGATACCCTGGGCAGCCTTGATTTCTTTGTGATGCAAATATGTTCCCTGAAATTAGAGAACCACCAAATCATCCTCATCACCATCCAAATAATAAAAATTAATGATATAACAGTGAACTTAACAAACTATTTACAGAACAAATTTTCATCTCAGATGTGTAAAAAAATGAATAAATAAATAAATAAAAGAATAGCAAAATCTTTAGTCTCTTGGAGATCTAGAAGGGACAATACAATCCCCAACAACAAATGTTGACAGGCAAATGGCATTAATGTTCTTTAGAGAAGCAAGTATCATTTCGCACAGAGTCACTTAGGGTTAGGAAAGTCACCAGTATGGTTGCCAGAGAAAACACTGGAACAGTTATCCTACTTCAACATATAGCCCAGTTCTAAATAATTCTGGACCTCATTTCAAGGTTTGGTTTGTAAAGACACCTCATTACTCCGATATCCAACAGTCAGTTCCCAAGCACCCACATGTTGAAAGATTAAAAAGAAAGGGAAAAAAAAAGCACTACACAATTCTTTTTATGAGATAATGCAAGGTTAACTTTCATGATCTTTAAAGAACACAGGCCACTTTGGACGACATTTTACCACATGTTAATATTTTCTTTCTTTTTTTTTTTTTTTGACAAGTCACGTTGTAATATTTCTTAATGAATAGAACACTCAAAATTTTCAAGAACTACATTCTATTTCTATTTACCATAGACATATTTGAAAAGGAATATATACGCAATTTAGAAAGAAAAATATAAAAATATAGTAACATAATCAAATAAAATCAATGTCACAAAGGAGCTTGTTCTGGGTTTGTCGGGGAAGAAGATGAAGGTGCACAGGTAGGATCTCCATCAAACCAACACCTCGAAGCACCCGATCAATACTGCCACCGATGTATTTAGTATCACCAACAGCTCTCTAGCTAGGGCCAGTGACTGGCCTGATTATGATGACATATTGGACTGGTCCATGCTCTTTCCCTTCAGAATTGAGTCATCAAATTGAACGGCGACGGGGCGATTGAATACATTTTGCTATTTTTACAACTTAACCCAACTCTCTCTCTCTCTCTACTCCCTCTCTCTCTGTAAATCTACACAATCCACTGTGACCTAACTAAAATGGCATTAACTGAGTAGCAACCCCACTGTGCCCTAATTAAAATTGCAGAAAGCGAGTAGCAGTAACCTCCCAAATGGAGGTAGTAGTGATGGTACCATCTCCGACTTCAATTTCAACAGTGCGTACACTTCACCATACATTAGCGCTCCGTCAAGATGGGTGCACATTGAAGTTGTTAGTTCCCCTGTTTTCACACGATCCATGTATAAATACGTACACACGTATATATGCACCATATACTTCCAGACCCATCTTGTGTCAGACGATGGTGGGTGGTGGTTGTGGGGTGGAGGTTGCAGTGCCGAGCTTATCCTTACCACTAATTTGAAATAAGAAAAGGAGCACTAGTAGGGTAGGTGGTCCCTTCGAGTGGAGAGAGAGAAAGGAGTGGGCCAAGGCAGTCAAGATTAAGATTCTGACACGGGGATGGTGGTGGCGGCGATGATGGAGAAAGAGAACGAAAGAAGGGTGGGTATTGTTGGAGGTGGCAATGGTTGGTGGAGGCTGTCGATGGTTCTGGGGAAGACTAAAGAGGTGGGGGTTGCATTTTCTAAAAAAGGACATTGCAGTCACTTAATTATTCTGATATTTTATATTAAAAATTAATTAAGTCTTGAAGGGCAAACTAGACATTTCACCCTTTTTTAGGCTATGTTTGGATCCAAAATCTGACGGGGTGTCATTGTGTCAAAAAATGGGCTAAGTTCTATCTGGTTGTCAATAGGGCAAACCACACGGGGGGTCACTGTAATTTACCCATTTAAAATCGTGGAAAATTAGATAAACATGCATAAAATTTTCCCAAAAAAACATTGAGAGCTATAATCTATCAAAATAAGCCTAAATGGGTTAAAATACTTAAATTTAGAAGAGAATTATGTGGTTGAATTAGATAAAGTGTCAGAAAATTAATTATTTAATACACTTGAGAGTGCAAATTAACAGTGAAGGGTTAGGTCAAGATATTTTACCAGGACCTAAATTAGATGTTGGGGGAGATTTCTGATTATTTACTCTCATTAGTTAATTTGGAGAGAGAATTTATTAGTTCACACACTATATTTGGGTCTGAGATAACATTATTTTTATATTCGAATTTGGAACATGACACCTTCACCTCCCAAAGAGGAGGTTGAGGGTTCAAAGTCCTAGTTAGCACAAATAAAGTGGGCATCTTAACACAAAAAAGAACATTCATCTCAACTTTCCTAAATGAATTCCAACATACACAGAAATAATAATAAAGTAAGACGGAAACCAAAAGCCAAGAAGAAAATGACAAAAGAAAACCTTACCTTAACTCGAAGTTCCTTCATCGGATGGGGGGTGAGTAATGCTCGAATTGAAGTAACAATAGGTCCCTGAAATGGAATTGTAATATGTAAGATTTTGAAAATAAGGATTTCATTAATCTCATGCAGTAACAAAGTATCAAATGCTTGCCTGCATGCCACAAACAACTATTTGATCTCCTTCATGGAGCACGCCATTAACTAGCACCACATCAATGGTAGTCCCATGACCTTCAACAACCTTAACCTCCAAAACTGTACACTGCAAAGGGTTCCACTCCACAATCAGAAATCAAACAATGCCGCTATCTCTCTGCGTCCAAACCAACCAAAGAGAGAAAAAGAAAGCATACCTGCACTTCATTGCTGTATGTAAGTTTTTCAATCATCGTCTTTTGCGTCCATTGAACCAATAATAACAACAAATCAGGGATGCCTTCACCACTGTTGCATCAAGAAACCCAAAATTTCATAATTGAGACCACGAAATGTAAGTTTTGTCAATTGTGGGTGTAAAAGAATGTTGAACCAGCCAAAGCAAGGCCGGACCAAGGGTCCATGGGAAATACCTGATTGCACTTGTAGGAACAATACTGAAAGTTTCCCCCATTTCTTTGTTTTTATAGTACAATTCAGTGTTCAATCCTTGCTCCTTGAACTGTGTGATAACCTGAGATGATCCCAAAATAATTAAGGGAAAAAAGAATTGTTAAGAGTGTCCGGCAACCTGGAAAAAGATCATACTTAAAGAAGAGTGATTTATAGTGACCTGAGTGACCCTCATATTAAATTCATTTTTAACATCTTTTGATTGTTCCTTCATTGTGTTCCGGATTGGTGCATTGCGGGAAGCTTTCCACCCATAAAGTCTATCCACCTGCAAATTATGAAATCAAAGAAACAAAATCAAACATAAAAAAGGGGAGCAAAATCAGATGCGATAGAGGTTCAGAACTAATATCACATTGTAATCTCACCTTATTCAATGCAACAATGAATTCTGTGTTCCTCATTTTCAGAAGATTGAGTGACTCGATTGTCTGTGGTTCTAAGCCATGCATTATGTCAACCACCAAAATCGCAATATCACATAAACCTGAACCCCGAGACCGCAAATTAGTGAACGATTCATGTCCAGGTGTATCAATAACCAATAGGCCTGGAACATTCAGCTTTGCATCATCTTTCAATTCCTTAGTTCTCTCGCGTATATTCTCCGCAGGAAAATATGTCGCGCCAATTTGCTGAGTAATCCCTCCAGCTTCACCTTCCTGGACATTAGTGCCTCGGATACAATCAAGCAGCTTGGTTTTACCCGTATCAACGTGACCCATAATACAACAAATTGGGGAACGAAGATTACTTTCACTCTGGTTAGAGAGAGCATCAGAATTCTGTGCCTCCTTTTTCCCTGTAACTTCTTTGCGCTTGTTTTCTGTAACCGCATTCTCAGGCTGATTTCTTTTGCTATCAACATCCTGAGATTTGATTGGTGCAGCAGAGATAACATTCTGGGTAGCAACTGCCGGGTTGGAAGCAGAATGAGGGGGCCCTGCATCCCGAATAGCTGACCGAGTACTTTTGATCTCTTTTTTTACCACAAGCTCAGGCTCAGAGTCATCTTCCTCATCAGCAAATGCACTTTTACCAGGCAATTTAAGATCCGTGTCATCCCAACTCTTCGCATCCCATTCATCATCATCTTCCTCCTCTTCAATTATGTTCTCTTCAACCACATTAGCAACTTCAGTTTTCTCTTCAGCAATCACCAACTCCTCTACTTCAACCTTCTCTGGTTCTAAGGACTCCACCTTAGAAACAATTTCCTGATCGTTGACTTCTTCACTTTCAACAGCCTTCACAGGGGCCACACCATTTGCTTGAGGAAGATGTGGCTTTGACTTCTTTGTTTGATACTTGGGCCGTTTTGTTGGTGCCCCGCCATTGTCTCCAGAAGGAAGAGGCAGACCTGCATTAGCAAGTATTTGGTTCCTCATTGCCTCCAACCGACGTGCTTCTTCCTTTTGCTTTCCCGTTAAAAGCTTTCCTTCCTGTTTCTTCTTTAGAAGTTTCTCCTTTTCCCTTTCCTTTTTCAGCCGCTTCTTCTCTTCTGCTAGCCTCTCAAGTTCTTCTTGCCGCCGCCGCTCCTCCTCTTCCTTCTTTAACTTCTCCTCTTCTTCCCTCTTCTTCCTTTCTTCCAATTCCTTGAGCTTTGCAAGTCTCTCTTGCATCTCCCTAACATGCTTCGGAACTTTCTTATCTGCTACTTTACTCTTTGTTTCTTCCTGTTTTTCTTGCTTTACTTCCACTGCAGCTGCTGCTGCCGCCTTCTTCTCTTTTTCCTTTTCCTTTTTCTTTTTCTTCTTCTTTGCTGCCGCAGACTCCACAGCTCCTTCTTCTTCAGCTTCCTTTTCAGCTGTATCATTTGCCAACCCAATTGGTTCAGGCTGAGTCTCCTCCTGTGGAGGAGCAGGAGCAGGTTTTGATGTAGAGGGAGCTTCACCGAGCTCAGCTAGAATCTTTTCCAGGTCATCCTCTTCTTGATCAGTCCTTCCACTCTTCTTTTTCTTCTTTTTGTTCTTTGAAGTTTCTGCAGTGCTTTTGGAATCATCAGCTTCTTTACTACTAACATTGATACTAGGTAGTTCAGGTTCAACTATATCTGTAGATTTATCTCCAATCCCTGCTTCAGATGCACCTAAAACAGTATTAGTTTTCTTTTTGGAAGACTTCTTCTTACCAGTGAAAGTAATCAAAGACACATCCTCTTCGTCTTCTTTAGCCTCGTCCTTGTCTTCAATACCATCAAAACCAGATGCTGTGATTGCACTGCCACCACTTTTCTTTTTCGATTTTGATGACTTCTTTTTCCCAGAGAAAGCAATAACTGGCTCGTCATCGTTATCATCTTGCTGTTCTGATACCGAATCATCAATCCCATCCCCTTCATCTTCATCACCAATTGCACCAAATGCCGACACAGAAAACAAACCGCTACCTTTTTTGTTCTTTGATGACTTATCACCCATGGAATCACCATCTTCCTCGCTGGCAACATCTTCATCATCCCCATCCCCATCCTCATCCTCATCCTCCCCAAGTAATCCAAAACTCGACGCGCTAAACACACTACTGTTACCGCTCTTTTTCGACTTTGACTTCTTTTTTCCAGCAAATTGCACTGTCGGAGCATCATCATCCTCTTCTTCAACACTTTTTTCCTCAAAATCATCATCCTTAGTCTGTGAATTCTTGGAACTCCCCTTCTTACCCTTCTTCTTACCAGCAATTGGGGCAACCTTCTCTCCCTCAATCGGTTGTTCCTCGGAAAAATCTGTCCCTAACGAGTACTCATCATCATCTATGACTACGGCCTTCTTTCTCGACTTAGCCCCACCGCCCTGCGCTACAGTAGCGGCGGCGGAGCTATCGTCCTCACGGGGTGTAGGTTTCTTTCGACCCATCAATATCTTGCGATTTCGACAGATGATTTACAGTCTTGAAACCCTCCAAAACCCTATAATCAACTCAATAATCAAGACCATAATATAATAACTAAATCGAAACAATTAGATCTGTATTTCTTTATTCATGTGGATTTGTTAATATAACATGGCAAAACAGCCGTATCACTTTTTCCGATTAATCAATTACAGATGGAACCAAACGCAATCACGAGACAGTATATATATCAAATTACAAACAAAAAGTTTAGAAAGAGAGAGCTTGCCTGGTGAGATGTTTGGCGCTGTGATGATCGGATGACAATTGCGGCGAATCCGATTGTATGTATGTGTGTGTGTGTGTGTCTGCGCGCACGCGTGCGTTAGAGATGTGGCGAAACACAGAAAAATAATGGGATGGGAGTGGTGAAATAGAATAGAAACGAAGGAAAAATGAACAGAGAGGAGGAGAAAGATGAGATATATGCAAGAGATGGTTCTACCTCAAAGGCCCTTTTAGGGTAGGGGTAATGTATGGGCCGCTGTGCAAAAAATTAAATTATCGCTCTTGGGCCTCCTTCCATGTCCTTTCCTAATTTTTGCAGGTGTCCCTCTGTTAAAAAAAAAAAATAGTCAGATGCGTTGCTCTTGAAAACTAGTGTTGGATTGCTCCTTATACCCTCTCCTCTAACTACAACCAACCACTGAGAGCCTGTTTGGCATGCATTTCGTTCTTGACAAATAAAAATATTATTTTTGTTGCAGTAGTGTTTTGAAAAAAAAATCAAAAACACATTTGAAAACGATGTTTTGTTGTAAAAATGTCGGAAACAAAAACATGCAAAACGTGTTTGGTAGATCATGCGTTTCAAAAATTTTTAAAACAAAACATATTTGGTCACTTCAACTGTTGCCAAAAAAAATAAAACAGAAACAAAAAAAAAAACATCTTTGCTTATCATTGTTTTTATAAATTTTAAGTATATTTATAAATTTATTTTATATAAATAGTTGTTATATTTTTAGTAGATATAGAGAAATTTGAACACACAAACATATATATTTATAATTTATATAAATAAATATATATATATATATATATATATAAATTTTTGCAATAACCTATTTACAATTTTTTTGCAATAACCTATTTACAAGTTTTTTTGCAATAACTTACTTCAATTTTATAATCATATTACCTGTATAATCTAACACAACATTAAAAATAAAAACATCTCTAGTCACGTTTTACTATACTACATGAGAGTCAACATTTGTAACTTTTTTTGTTCAAACTTGAACTCAATGTCACATTTTATGAAATGGTAAATTTATATAAATAGTCATTAAATTTTATAATTTATTTATAAAAATGTCGTAGAAAGTAAATTTTAATAATTCAAATATTATCAATATTTTTTCATATATTACTATATAATAGATGGCTATAAAAGTCTTAAAAAAAATTTGCAATAACCTATTTACAAGTTGTTTGCAATAACATGCTTCAATTTTATTATTATGTTGCATGTATAATCCAACACAACATTAAAAATAAAAACAAACTCAACTGAAAGCATAATTGGAATATAGTGTATACCATTTATAAGTGCTTAAATATTCAACCAATAAATTAAACAAGTTTAAGTTCTACATAAAATGTTTGAAACAAAGCATTAACAATACATAGTTGTCACTAAAAATTGATAATATGTTCATAAAGTAGATGACAATAGCAACGACACATCATCTTCGTAACAATACACATCACATTCAAGAGAGCATCAACACACTTCATATCTGCAATGATAGCATTTAAGTTGAAATATATTAATAATAATATCCACCAGTAATAATAACAGCAAAATAACAGGCAGTAATAGTAATAACAAAAATGATATATATTACACAATAGCAACAAATATATTACATGTAAAAGAAAAAAAAAAACATACCATCACTTTTAGGAGGATCAAGAATGCCCAAGAGAATTTCAGATTCGATCAGCAATAGTATTACGCAATTGATCCATTTCTCGAAGCTGAGTCGAAGACACATGTTTAACAATCTCGTCGTCTTCACCATCACTTTGAGGGTGATCATCACCATCAAATAAATCACCAATGGTGATTTCTAATGAAGTTATGTAATGTGCAACAAAACATTACAATCAATACTTGTATTTAAAACTTATAAGGAGACACTGCCCTCAGAATAGCGAATCTCATCTTCAACAACCCAAAGCATTGCTCAATTATATTTCTCGAAGATGAATGCCTATGATTGAACACTTCCTCCTGACCACGGGGTGGTCTACTCCTACATATTCCTGAAAGTGGTAAGTATGACCTCGATATAGGGCCAAATAATCAAGCTTTTTGGTATACCCTGAGTCCACCAAATAATACTTATCTGCGATGTTTATAATACATAAAGATATATACATTATGATAAACTAACCATACATTAAGTGAATTTGTGAGATAAAATTACTTGGTGGTGGAGCTCGAAAGTTCATTGCCTCATTCTCAATACACTCCTTTAGGATTCTCGAATTATTAGCGAAGCCTTCCCACCCAGCTAGCACATATGTGAACTTCATATCAAAGTCACATACATCTATTACATTTTGTATGGTACAACCCTTTATACCACAAAATGGAAGTTGTGTACTTGCTGGCAGAGTTGCAGGAATGTGGGTTCCATCTATAGCTCCCACGCAATTCTTGAAGTGAGGGTAAAACCTAGGAGACTCTCTAATATTATTCAGAATCACAGAAAAATCAATAGGGGCAATGATATGGGTGCCCAACTAACATACTGCATGCAACACTGCATGGAAATGTCTGGAAATGGTTTCAGTGGAGTGTTAAAATCTATCTGCTATAACACGATTCCTTTGATTATGAGATAAAGTGAGCAAAAAGATTATCACTTGTTCATATACAGTTAAAAATTTAAAATCCTTTAGCCCTATACCTTTCATGGTACCACACAATGTTCTAAAAACTTCAAGATATACCCTAAAATTTTCATAACATCTTTCTTTATGACTGTTTAAAATCTCTATAACATACGCTTCCCTTTGTAAAATTGAATCCCTACAATGACTATTTTGATAGAAGTTCTGTTCTTCTAAAAGAGTAACAAATATTAATACACTCTCATTGTCCTCCTCATCATTATATAATTGAATTATTCTTCTTATATGGTTCCAGATATCTATTGCCCTATTTAAATATTTAATACAAGCAAAGCATTTAAGTTAATAAGCAAACCAATTAAATAATAAACAAAACATTTAAATAATAAATAAAGCATTTGAGTTAATAAGCAAAACATCTAAATAATAAACAAAGCATTTAAGTTAATAAATAAAACACTTAACTTAATAAGAAAAATATTTAAATAATAGTAGTAGTAACAGACATCCAAAAAATAAAAGTATTTAAGTTATTACAATCATCCAAATGTAAGATAGTAATAAATTAAACAAATAATAAAACACAATCATCCATAAAGAAAGACTCAAACATTCAGTGCCCAACAAATTATTGTCTCATCAAGTAGCGTAAGAAAAAATTTATGTCACTTTTCACAATCACGTAACAACTTCGATACCTTAGCGAATTGGGTCATCTCAATTTCAGGTACTTTTTGTAAAAGAAGCATACAGGCGTCAAACATTTCATCATCTCTATCTTTTTTAGAGTGAGAGAGAACTCTATCGTCTCATTTCTCACATGAAGATACACGAGTAGAAGGAGAAGATGTTTTAACTGTTTTCTCTATTGCAACTTCAATTATCTTAGTTCTCCTCGCAGAATTTTAATTCATGTTTGACAAGAGTGCAGCCATACTAGGAGATAAACCATATTTTTTTGCTTTCTTACCTTTACGTAAAGGTGGGGGACTGACCTGACAACCCTCTTCCTCATCATCGTCATCATTGGGAGTGGGCAAAATGATTGCGGGGGGTGCTGTAATGGATGGGTGGGCATGCATCCCGTTGCATATGTATCCCCAAATATAGTCGACATCTTGTCAAATTGCTTACATCCATGCATACGAAACTGATTTGCACCCGTAACAACCTACAAATTTTGTTACAATATTAACCTCATAACCAATAATATACGAGATTTTATTATTTATATAGGACTAATAATTAAATTACTAACCTTACACAACCTGTCCCATCTCTCTTCCTCAACTATAACCATACCCGTTATGGGAGTCACTTATTGAAGATGACATGGCATGTTGACAAGTCAACAAATCCTTAACCAAATCTCATGTGGCGGTTTGAAAAGTCAAAAGGGTTTGAGGGGCAAACTCTCGCGCTCATCCGCTCATGCCGCACTGCTCAGGCCTCTCACAGGTCTTACTGTTTGGATCTGGACTTATTGTTTGGATC
>JAOTQH010229032.1:0-14069 GCA_025631255.1 Cornus kousa
ATATTTTTAGTGAAAGGTAGTAGTGGCAATTATAAATTTAAAACTTGGCCCTCTCCTAAATCACACTTCTTAAGCTTTTGGTAGGACGACGACCAATTTACATGGAGATTCCCGATGGTTTCAAAATGCCAGAAACAAAACCACGTAGTATGTACTCAATAAAACTACAATGATTCTTGTATGGATTGAAGCAATCGGGGCGCATGTGGTACAATCGCTTCAGCGAGTACTTAATAAAAGAAGGGTATACGAATAGTCATTTTTGTCTATGCATTTTTATTAACAAAATAGAATCAGGTTTTGTTATTGTTGCAGTATATGTTGATGATTTGAATTTGGTGGGAACTTCTAAAGAGCTCCTAAAGACTGCCACTTATTTAAAGAAAGAATTTGAGATGAAATATATCAGAAAAATAACTTTTTGTCTGAGACTACAAATTGAACATTTATCAATATGAATCCATATCCACCAGTTAACATATACAGTGAAGGTTCTGAAGCATTTTTATATGGATAAAGCCCATCCCTTGAGCTCACCAATGGTTGTCCGATCACTTGATGTTAAAAAAATCCTTTTTGACCTCCAAAAGATGATGAGGAACTCCTTGGTCCAAAAGTACCATATCTTAGTGCAATTGGTGCTCTTATGTATCGGGCAAATTGTACACGACCTGATATTGCTTTTTTAGCCAACTTATTAGCAAGATACAGTTCTCTACCAACCCGTAGACATTGGAATGGAGTCAAACACATATTGTGATATCTTCGTGGAACAATTGATATGGGATTATTTTAATTAAAAAAAAATTAAAATCCCAATTAATTGGATATGTAGATGCTGGCTATCTCTCTGATCCACATCAAGCTCGATCACATAAAGGGTATCTGTTTACTTATGGTGGCACTGCTATCTCATGGGATTCTATGAAACAGACAATGATTGTCACTTCTTCAAATCATTATGAGATACTTGCAATTCATGAGGCCGGCAGGGAATGCATTTGGTTACGATCCATAATCTAACACATTAGATTAACATATGGCCTCTCATCAATAACAGATAGCCCCATAATATTATATGTATATAATGTCGCATACATTGCACAGATGAAAAAAGGCTATATCAAAAGTGACAAGACCAAACACATCTCACCAAAATTCTTTTAAGCAACGCCAAAAGAATGGTGAGATTGATATTTAGCAAATACGTTCCTATGAAAATTTGGCTGACCTGTTTAATAAGGCACTACCAACCACAACATTAAAGAAATTGGTACACAACATTAGGATGCAACAACTTAAAGATCTTTGGCATTGATAAGGGAGAGTACTTAATTGAAAAAGTATTAACATATACTGTACTATTTTTCCGTCACTCAAGTTTTGCCCCAATGGGTTTTCTTGGCAAGGTTTTAATGAGCCAGTTCTAACCCATGCAAAAATATTTTCACATACACAAGAATATTGTACTCTTTTTCCTTCGCCCAGGTTTTTTTTTTTTTTTTTTTTCATTAGGTTTTTACTAGCAATGTTTTAACGAGGCAAGTTCTTAGTGTATTATTGTGGACCCCAAAGAGGAGTGTTATATATATAATGGGGCCACAACTTTATTATTATGTATGCAAGTGGTAATGGTGGAATGCAAAACAAAGAAACTTGTATAATTAGGCAGTATGGTATCAATCCATCCACAAGTTGGCAAGAAAAAGATGTTATATCTCATACTATAAATATAGGATCTTATTATATCACTCGGGGTACACTTTGAATGAGAATAAAAAAAAAAAGTTTATTTCTCTCTCACTCTAAAATATCTCTCTTTGTTTCTTTGTTTGTGTATGAATATATTTACTCTTATATTCACAATATATTGATTGATAATTTGATATATCCATAGTTGATTTCAACACCATTATTCATAGCTAATTTAAAATTCTTGTTAAGAGTTTAGTGGTTGAAATGGCGAAACAAAATTTCAAATGTCAATTCGAGGATCGATTCACTAGAAGTGTGAATCTTCACTAATTACTCCCATGACATGTTCAAATTTGTCTAATTGTTCATCCCAAGTGAGCTCATATATATATATATATATATATGTATGTATATGTATAGACACACTTATTGAAACACTTCTCAATTTTTACTTGTAAATGTATGCTAGTACGTAATAGGAAAATATAGGTTGGAAAAAACATATTAAAGCTAGTTTTTAAGGTAATTTATTTATTATCAGTAAATAAAGATATTATTATCCATTCATCTATCAATTGTTAATTTGAACAATTTAAAAGGAGATTGACATACTATTATCTATCACTAATTAAGAATTTTAATTAAACCCCGGTGATTGAATAGTAAAAAAAAATCCATTAAGAGCATTCACAGCACAAGCCTTTTCGGCTAATGACTTAAACGGTGACAAATCAAAATCTTTGATGTGGGCTTAGCCATTTAGTCACATCAAATTTTTACATTCCACTAGTATTGGAGTGCAGAGTAACTCCTGAGTTCACTAAGGGTCAGTTTGGTGCAATGGAAAAGGGAGGAAAGGAAAGGAAAAGGGATGGAGGGTGATTAAAAATTTGTGTTTGGCATAAATGGTTAGAAGGAAAGGAAATGGAAGGGATGGTTTTGGAAGGATATCGGTAGGCTTAAACATTAACTTTCTTAACCTCCCAAAAATGGGAGAATTGGAAGGAAATGGAAGGAGAGACTTTCTGATGCCAAAGTTACCCTTAAACAAAATCAAGATTACACTTGATTTTAGTTTGCAAAACAAGAATTATAGACCTTAATTAGTTGATTTAGGAAAAAAAAATAAATAAACAAAACCCATACATACCCGTTAGCAGTTACAGAGGGGGGGCAAGCTTGAGAGTTGACGATGCCTATAACGACCCTGACCCGGAGGCCTGAATCGCTACACGGGTCCTTGCTCGAACCCAAGGTTACCTAGGTCAATTCAATCACTTCTAGAGTCAAACGTCATCATTATACTATGATCAAACCTCCAAACATGATTATGGACACTTAAAACGCATGAAGTAACGATAATCGGAGAAAAGAATGGAGTATCAACCTTCAGCTTCATTTTGGTCGACTGAAGTGGAGCTTCGGTCATCCGAAATGGGCTCCTGAGCTTTGGTCATCTGAAGTTCTATTTCGGTCGACCGTAGGGTAGATACTGAGAGGGTACTAAAGCTTCGGTCGACCGAACCTCATTTTGGTCGACCGAAATGAGATCCTGAGAGTGAAGAGATCTATTTCGGTCGATCTATGCACCATATCGGTTGACCGAAATGGAAATCCCGAGCCTTGAATCCTGCTACTCATCTGCTGAGCTAAGAAAATGAAAGAAAACTGAAATGGAAGCTTTAAAATGGTTAAGATATGTCTAAATTAATTAGAAAATGGATCACATATAGTTCATGGACAAGTTACTACCCCATGGTCCCATTACAACATCATTGCTCAAGTTACTTAGAATTGTATGCATACAATACTTTCAACATAAGCAATTACATCTACCAAATGAGTTTTGTTCCCAATTTACAAGGCCATGAACATATATATATACAACGTCGATTACATTCTCAAAACTATACCAAACAAAAATGTGGCATAGATACAAAAGTACAAAAGTAAGCTTCTGGCATCGCTCAAGCTTGAGGTGGGTTGTCGTCCACCAGTTCTTTTCCAAGACTTGAAAAAAATATGTATATAGTAAGGTGAGCTATATGCTCAATAGGTGACACTTAAGACACAATTCTTGTGTCCATGTGAATCCAATCAAAGCATAGGCCAATGGGAAATAGGGGTCATACAAAGTAGGGATAGAACAACATATACATCAATTTCAAGTATAAACGATGCAATGCAATGCATGCCAATGTCACTCCCCATTTTCATTCTCAAAACCATCACTTTCAAATGTTAATACAGCCCGCCCTTTGGTAATCCCGCCGCGACATGAGAGGAGGATTGGCTACTGTCCCTAGACCTTTGGTAACTCCGAAGGGTCATCGAGGGGCCCGAATAGCTCACCCACGCTAGGACAACTCCCTAGTCCCTTCTAGGCTATATTAACCTCCGGCCCGTTGGTAATCCCACAGCGACCGGGTTTATCAAAACTATTTCACAAAACTCTTCTCCCAAAACTTTTCCATTTCAAGACAAATTTTCTCATTTCATGCATCCTAATGACATGTGCATGAATGTACATATGATCACAATAATATGATAATGGGAAATTAAATAAACATGTTCTCATACGTCATTTTCAACATGATAACACATAGTCGGCATGATACAACAACATCTAAACACACTTTACACATGAAACAAGTCATAGTCAAGATCATGAGAATTCTCTAGACATCATTTATACAATCATAGATACAATTTACTCCCAATTAAACATGTTTGACATAAGAAGGAGGTGTAATTCACAATAGAACAAGAAAGGAGTGTATTAAGATGTCCTTACCTCAAAAATAAGCAAAACTCTTGAAAATGGGTCCTCAAATTCAAAATCCAAAGGGTGCTCAAAGTATGAAATTTCTGGTACTAGTGCGTAGAGCTTGTCGTTTTCTTCGTTTTGCCTCAAACGGCACCTAATTCCGACAAGAGATGGAGGAGAAATCAAGATCCAAAGATTGGCTTGAAAAGGAAAAGAAAATAAAATGGAAAATTGAGAGAGAATGAGTGATACGGGGAGAGAGAAAAAGTGAGCAAAAATGTGGTATCTAGACCACTTTATGCATAATGGGGGTCCCACCACTCAATTTCTTTTCTCATTTTCTTTAATCACCATTTTATACCACAAATACACATAGATACACATCACCACATAAATTAAAATGTGAAAAATGCAACAGGACCCAACCACAATCCTAGTGAAAAAGTGAAAAGACGAAAATGCCCTTACATCAATTAAATTCTGAAAAATTCAAAAATACTGAAATTTAGAAACATCACAATGATATTGGCATTGCAGGTATCTCTTTTTACAACTCTATAAATCTTTTTATTTTACTTTTCTGCATAAAAAATCATTTTTAATTCTAGCTATATCTATCTATTACCCTTTAATAAATAACAGAGTAATAAACAAATTGATGAATTATTAAAGGTTTCAGTAGTGTAAAGATAGAACAATTCTGCTAGTTTAATACTCATAATTTACATGATGTAGTTATTTTAGTTTACAACATGTTTGGATTACCGGAAGGTTTATCACAAAGTTAAGAACCACACACGAATATATATATATATTTGTGTATGTATGTGTCCACCATGGTGGTGTTCGAGGGCTTAGAACACTCCGTAATCCACCACCACACACACGTAGTCCCTGTCTCATAGGGCAATTATCGAAAAAAATCTAGGGATTCAAACTCCCCTTGTATTGGGATTTTGGCAGTTTTCACATGCTGCTATATGTTAATGGTTCTTGTTTGGAGGTCACTTTATCTTAATTTTTCTCTCTCAACAATACATAAAGTTGCAAAATAATATTAGTGATGATGAATAATTATTTCTTACTTAATTTTATAGAATAAGGCGTTTTAACAATTAGTGGTATTAGATCTATTAATGGATCAAATTTGGACTGGTAAAGTCTGATCCTATTTGAATTCGAAAAGAAATATAAGTGATCCGATCCGATAATCCAATGAATTGTGAAATCTGTACTATTTTTTGTTATTTCAAAGCAAAAAAAAAAAGAAAAAAAAAGTCTTTATTTTGTGTTATCTATTTCTAAAAGTTGAGATTAAATATTGTATAATAATTTGAGGGAAAATTGAAAAGTGTAAGTGATAATTGCTAGTAATTTTGAAGGTGGAGTGACCTCCATGGAGCCATTTCTGAAGAAATTCTTCCCTCAAGCATACACTAAGATGAAAGAAGAAAACAATGTTAGCAACTACTGCAGATTTGACAGCCAGTTGTTGACCTCATTCATGTCCTCACTCTATGTGGCTGGCCTTGTTGCTTCCTTCTTTGCCTCGTGGATCACCAGAGCCTATGGCCGCAAGCCATCAATCCTTCTCGGAGGGGCTGCACACCTTGCTGGTGCAGCCCTTGGTGGCGCGGCTTATGATGTATACATGCTCATATTTGGCCGCATCTTGCTTGGAGTTGGCATTGGTTTTGCGAATCAGGTATAGTCTCTGACTCTCTGTTCATTTATGTTCAAGATTTGTTTCTAATAGCAACTGTCAATGCTGATTCAAATAAGGGCCAAGGAGTTCCCTATTTGATAAAATATATGCAAATGTGACAAAATTAAAGAGTGGTAATTGATTACAATTTGCAATATAATTTGATTACTGCTCTGTGTGTGAGTGTTTATTGCCACTAGACCTTGTTACCATAGTTCATTGTGTAAGTGTTTATTGCCACTAGACCTTTTGTTACCATAGTTCATTGTTTTAGAAACAATTCTATTTCAGTAAGTGCAAAGTACATTGATGAAGAAGAAGCAAACTGAAAGATGATAAAAAAAAAAGAAAAAAAAGAAAAAAAAAGAAAAAGAAAATGGTTTTGACAGTAATCAAAGTATTTCACATTCTGTAGATTCAGATGTTGATAATGTGCTCTAATGCCTCTACATTTGCTAGTAATTAATACCGAATTAAATTAATTGAAACTTACCAGGCAGCATAACTTGTGCGACAAATTCAATGATGACAATAATCTTGACAGACATGGAATCAAAAATAAATATAACTAATAATAGTTTAAGCAGAACTATAAATACAATTTTTCATTTAGGGATAATGTAGGATGTGCAAGAACCAGAAGAAGAAGAAGAAGAAGAAGAAGAGTCTAATTTGATTTCTCAAAATGTTCTTAATTTTCAATGGCAAATAATGAAGTGTTTTATAAATTAAAGATAGTATGCTTTTCTAAAGTATATTATTTGGTCTAGCATTTATAGTAATAATATGTTGCTTCTGCAGTCAGTCCCACTGTATCTCTCAGAAATGGCTCCACCAAGATACAGAGGAGCAATCAACAATGGCTTCCAGTTCAGCATTGGTATTGGGGGTCTAGCAGCAAACCTTATTAACTATGGCACGGAAAAGATCAGTGGCGGATGGGGCTGGCGAATCTCACTAGGAATGGCCTCAATCCCTGCTTCAATTCTGACTCTTGGGGCAGTTTTCCTACCGGAAACACCCAACAGCCTAGTTCAACGTGGCAACGATCATCAAAAGGCCAAGGTGATGCTGCAACGAGTTAGAGGCACCGAAGATGTCCAGGCTGAACTTGATGATCTCATCAGAGCAAGTGCCATTTCGAAAACCATCAACCACCCATTCAAGAAAATCATACAAAGAAAATATAGGCCACAGCTTGTGATGGCAATAGCTATACCATTCTTTCAACAAGTGACAGGCATCAATGTCATTGCTTTCTATGCTCCAATACTTTTTCGAACAACTGGTCTAGGTGAAAGCGCGTCCCTCTTGTCTGCAGTTGTGATTGGGTTTGTGGGTAATATCTCAACATTCATATCAATGTTGATTGTTGATAAACATGGCCGAAAAGTTCTGTTCACAAGTGGGGGGATACAAATGTTAGTCTCACAAATCATGGTTGGAGGCATAATGGCAGCTCAGCTAGGGGATCATGGTGGGATGAGCAAAGGGTACACTCATTTGGTTTTGATTTTGATTTGCACTTACGTTGCAGGATACCGATGGTCTTGGGGTCCATTGGGATGGCTAGTTCCAAGTGAAATTTTTTCGTTGGAGGTTCGTTCTGCTGGACAAAGTATTGCAGTGGCAGTGAATTTTCTCTTCACCTTTGTTATCGCGCAAACTTTTCTAGTTATGCTTTGCCACTTCAAGGCTGGGATTTTCTTCTTTTTCGGAGGATGGGTGGTGGTGATGACCGGATTTGTTTACGTGTTGTTGCCGGAGACTAAGAACATTCCAATTGAACAGATGGAGAGGGTATGGATGGAACACTGGTTTTGGAAGAAAATTGTTGGGGAAGAGCACGAGGTGAGTAAAATGGAAGGGGCATGAGATTGAATCTAAATGAATACTTTGGAGCAATTGTTACTATGTAATTTCAGGATGGTTGAAGTTCTTTATGTGTACCAAGCAATGTAATTTCAGGATGATCAATATGCAGTTGATCTATTGATGCATGACTTCAATTTCCATTTCATGGTAGTTAATTCAGAAAAAATCATGGATATCATTTTTTCTCTTTTTATCATATATACAACTATATATACATATTGCCTTCTGATTTCTTTATATAAAGATCCCTTGTTAGTACAATCAAATTTATTTCTCAAGGAAAATAAGGAACTCTCTCCCAATATGGGTTACATTTAGTTCTTAAAGTTATATTTATTTTAGCATATTGTTTCTAAAAACATTTCCTTCTACGGTAAAATTGGTCACGTTTGATTCTGTTACCTGTAATATGTCTTTGATAGTGAAGTCCACAGGACTACAAACCTTTAGCTCTACTTGTCCAACAAAAGTACAAACTTGTAGCTCCATTATTCAACTCAGCATCTGACTAAAAGTCCAATGGTGTGAATATCCCACACTAACCACATTGACAAGCTGATATCGAGCAGTCAAGTTGGACTGCTCTGTGTGTGAGAGAGAGAGAGAGGGAGGGAGGGAGAGAGGGACATAGAGAGAGAGAGAGAGAGAGAGAGAGAGAGAACTCGGGGAAGCCATGGCAGTGGTATTAGCAGTAAGGGATGAAGGCATGGAATACAATGGTAGGATGACAGCATTTGTTGTGCTATCTTGCATGGTGGCTGCCACAGGAGGAATTATCTTCGGCTATGATATCGGAATTTCAGGTCTCTCTTACAAATAAACAGATCGTTCTAGTTTTCTTTTCTGCATAGAAAATCAATCTATCAATTACCCATTTATTAAAAAATACACAAACTGCTCTGTTGATTGTTTTTCATAATTCACATGATTTATTTATTATAGCTTCCATTTATAAGTTGGGACTACTTGAGGTTTCTTACATAGTTGTTGAGTCGTACATATTTCACTGATACCACACAATATATGCTGTTTTGAGGATTTGGAAGTTTTCTCATGCTGCCATATGTGAATGGATCTTAATTGAAAGTCCTTATCTCTCTCTCTCTCTCCCCCTCTCTCACTCTCACACGCACACATACAGGGGTAATGTTTTAGGTACTTTAGAAGTGTTCCATAATACAGTACTTTACTATAGTTTTACGTTTTACACAATAAGTATATCTTTTCATACATAAAATACATCTAGCTATTTAAGAGTTTTGAAATTGTTGTGATTGCTATTACTATAAAAGTTGAATCACATTGCATAACCATTTGAGGGAAAAGTTGAGAAATTTTAATGACAAGTGCTAGTAATTGCATGTGAAGGTGGAGTGACCTCCATGGAGTCATTTCTGAAGAAATTCTTCCCAGAAGTGTACACTAAGATGAAAGAAGACACTGAGATTAGTAACTACTGCAAATTTGACAGCCAGTTGTTGACCTCATTCACATCCTCACTCTACGTGGCCGGCCTAATTGCTTCTTTCTTTGCCTCATGGATCACTAGAGCCTTTGGTCGCAAGCCATCAATCCTTGTCGGAGGAGCTGCATTCCTTGCTGGTTCAGCCCTCGGTGGTGCAGCTTATAATGTGTACATGCTGATATTTGGCCGCATCTTGCTTGGCGTTGGGGTTGGTTTTGCAAATCAGGTAGACAGTCTCACTGCTTTTTGTTTGGGATCGTGTTTGATAGGCTTCTGATAACAACTAGTAATGCCGAATGAACTAAAAACTAATGCACCCCCCAAAATGTAGTAGTACTGATCTCTCTCTTAGTGCAATTAGAACTCCATTACCATAGTTCACTATTTTAGCAATAAGCCTATTGACATAAGTGCAAAGTTTATTGATCAGGAGGTAGCAAACTTGAAAGCCAAAAGGGAAAAGGCAAGTCATTTTCACATCAAGAAAACTCATCTTCTGTAGAATCAGAAAGTTACGAAAATGTGATGAAATGCCTCTACATTTGCTAGCAGTTCATGACAAAGAAAAAGTATGAATAATAACATATTAAATAGAAGTAAAAATATAATTTTGATTAGTGACAATAATGTATGTCCTTCAAACAGAAGTAGAAGCAGAATCATGTAGAAAAATTACTTATATGTCATTAAAAAATAAAATAAAAAAGAGATGCACTATTATTCACAATTTTCAGTTGGGAAATAATGATTCTGCCCAATTTAGATGGCATGCATGTTTTCTAAAATCTATGTTTGGTTAACCTTTACTTCTACTCTGCTTCTTTTGCAGTCAGTCCCACTATATCTTTCAGAAATGGCTCCTCCTAGATACAGAGGAGCAATCAACACTGGCTTCCAGCTCTGTGTAGCTATCGGGGTTCTGACAGCAAACCTTATTAACTATGGTGTCGAAAAAATCAAAGGCGGTTGGGGCTGGCGAATCTTCCTAGCCATGGCAGCTATCCCTGCTTCAATTCTGACTCTTGGAGCACTTTTCCTCCCCGAAACACCGAACAGCCTAATTCAGCGAAGGAGCAACGATCATCAAAAGGCCAAGTTGATGCTGCAACGAGTTAGAGGCACCGAAGATGTCCAAGCAGAACTTCTTGATCTCATCAAAGCAAGTGCTATATCAAATACCACCAAACACCCATTCAAGAAAATCATACAAAGAAAATATAGGCCTCAGCTTGTCATGGCAATAGCTATACCATTCTTCCAACAAGTCACAGGGATCAATGTCATTTCTTTCTATGCTCCAGTGCTTTTTCGAACTATTGGTCTAGGCGAAAGTGCATCTCTCTTGTCCTCATTACTTGTGACCGGGGTTGTGGGTACTGGCTCAACCCTTGTATCAATGCTGATAGTTGATAAGCTTGGCAGAAGAGTTCTGTTCATAGTTGGGGGGATTCAAATGTTTGTGTCTCAATTAATGGTTGGAAGCATAATGGCAGCTCAGCTAGGTGATAATGGTGGGATGAGCAAAGGGTATTCTCTTCTGGTGTTGATTTTTATCTGCATTTATACTTGTGGATTTGCTTGGTCTTGGGGTCCACTGGGATGGCTAGTTCCGAGTGAAATTTTTTCGTTGGAGATACGTTCTGCTGGGCAAAGTATTGCAGTGGCAGTGAACTTTCTGTTCACCTTTGTTATTGCACAAACTTTTCTAGCTATGCTCTGCCACTTCAAGGCTGGGATTTTCTTCTTTTTCGGGGGATGGGTGGTGGTGATGACCGGATTTGTTTACATGTTGTTGCCAGAGACTAAGAACATGCCAATTGAAAAGATGGATAGAATATGGAGGGAACACTGGTTTTGGAAGAAGATTGTTGGGGAAGAGCACGAGGGGAGTAAAATGGAAGGGTCATGAAATTAAATAAATTCGAATTTATGACACCATTGTTAATCAATTTCTAAATGTAAATTCAGGATGAAGAAAGTTCTTTGTGCAGGTGAGCTCTTATATTTTACAGAAGCCTAAACCTAGCTAAATAGTTACCATTTCGATATTTAGTTGATGCATGACTTCAATTATCTGTTTGTCAAAGATCATTCCAAAAATCATCCTATTTTTGTTATTCAACTAATTAAATGTAAGCAACAACTGACTAAAAAAAATGCAGAAGTAAAGATTATAGGATCAACTCCACATCAATTCATTTTGTAATTCCAAAGAAGCCAAAATATATAAAGTATTCTTGGCAGTGACAACTATTAAAAAAATCAGTCAACCATTTCAATCTGTCACTTGCAAGGCCTATTTGTCCTTCCAAACAACTATCGAGGAAATTCAAAATTGGACAATACTTGTCTCTAACCTTGTCATTACAATCAAATTTCTTTCTTTATGTTAGGGAATATCAAAGATTATCTTCCAATAATTGTGAAATATGCCAAATCATAGAGCTATATATATATATATATATGTTAGAATATTGTTTCCAAGAACTTTCCTTAATATGTTGAGTAATAAAATTGATCTTGTTTGTTTCTGTCATATATATCAGTCTTCTTCGATAGTGAAGCCCACAAGACTACAAAATCATCCAAGCTCCATTATTCAATCAACACCCCACATGGTCCTAAAAGTCCAAGAGATATGTGATACTTATTTTATGAATATCCCTCACTGACCATACTGACGATATCTAGCAGTCATATTGGACCGACCTTCCTCCCATTCCCTCTCTCTCCCTCTCTCTCTCTCTCCTCTGCAAGCTTGGGGGTAGCCATGACAGTGGGATTATCCATAACAAGTGAAGGTGGGGAATACAATGCCAGGATGACTCTATTTGTTGTGTTATCCTGTATGATGGCTGCTATGGGAGGAGTTCTTTTTGGCTACGATATCGGTATTTCAGGTATATATCTCATGCTACAAATCTAGAGATCATTTTAGTTTTCCTTTCTGCATATAGAAAACCAATCTATCTTTTTTGCCCACTAATTAGCAATAAGTTGGAGAATTGTTAAGGATTTTTATGGTATAAGATAAAGCAGTTCTGTTTTTTGTTTTTCATCATCCACATGATTTAGATATGTTAGTTAATTTAGTTGACACCCAAAAGTTGGGACCAATAGGCTTTCCACAGAGTTGTGCATGCGGTAAATATTTTTCTCGAGCAATAGAATGCTTTAACAGGCTTTCCACAGAGTTACGGTATATTATTACACAATAATATCTTTTCTACTTAGAAATAAATGTAGCTATTGGAAATTACACTTGTACTTATTATTATTATTTTATTATTTTTGTATTTTGTATTCAGTTGGGTGGAAAAGAGTGAGAACCAGTTACTATTGGTTTTACTTTAGTAGGATTGTGAGATATATATATATATATATATAGGGATAAATTTTCAGACAGTATGAAGAGGAGAGAAGTTGTGACTGGTTTGATATGCATTGTAGCTTTGACAACTCAAATTCTGCTTATATAATTTGATCCCACCATCAAAATTAGGCTCTGTTGCCATTGCTATTACTATGAAAGCTGAATTTTACATTATATAACAATTTAAGGAGAAAGTTAGAACAGTTATATTAATATTTGCGAGCAATTGTGAAGGTGGAGTGACCTCCATGGAGCCATTTCTGAAGAAATTCTTCCCAGAGGTGTACACTAAGATGAAAGAAGACACCAAGATTAGCAACTACTGTAAATTTGACAGTCAATTACTGACCTCTTTCACGTCCTCACTCTACGTGGCCGGTCTAATTGCTTCTTTCTTTGCCTCTTCTGTCACTAGAGCCTTTGGCCGCAAGCCATCAATCCTTGCCGGAGGAGCTGCATTCCTTGCTGGTGCAGCCTTAGGTGGAGCAGCATATAATGTGTACATGCTGATATTTGGCCAGGTCTTGCTTGGAGTTGGGGTTGGTTTCGCAAATCAGGTAGGTAGTCTCCCCTCCTTTTGTTTTACATTTGCTTTTTGACAGTAACTAAAAAAGGGGCTAGTTAAGTGCACGAGGCTTCTAGTCACAACTATTAATGATAATTGAAGTAAAAACTAATGCAGCCTTCGTATATCATACATGAGAAATGTGGCAATACCTAGGTTATGTGACAAAGTGTCTCTACATTTGCTAGCAATGCATACCAAAAAAGATTGGATCACAGATGAACAGTTATATTTTATTCTTCCTCTTCTGCAGTCAGTCCCACTATATCTCTCAGAAATGGCTCCATCGAGATATAGAGTAGCAATCAACAATGGGTTTCAGTTCAGCATTGGCATTGGGGCTCTGTCAGCAAACCTTATCAATTACGGTACTCAAAAAATCAAAGGCGGTTGGGGCTGGCGAATCTCCCTAGCCATGGCAGCAGCCCCTGCTTTAATTCTGACTCTTGGAGCACTTTTCCTCCCCGAAACACCCAACAGCCTAATTCAGCGAAGCAACGATCATGAAAAGGCCAAGATGATGCTGCAACGAGTCAGAGGCACCGAAAATGTCCAAGCTGAACTCGATGATCTCATCAAAGCAAGTGCCATATCCAATACCACCAAACACCCATTCAAGAAAAT
>JAOTQH010229043.1:0-14069 GCA_025631255.1 Cornus kousa
GTTATTAGGTCAAACTATAGTTCATCACAGGACGCATTGGCTTGAAAAACCAGGGCTGTCACAATATTTGTACCTTTGATATCACAATTATATTATTGTTTATTGTTTGATCAAGAAAGGACCCCTACATTTTGGCAACTCCGCTGGGGATATCAATACAAGCAGATGGAATCACAGGATATGCCGACTCATCATTCAGAGCCCTATGTTGGGGGGGTGGTGCTCCTCTCCAGTCTCAGGCGCCATCACATGCTTCTAACGCTCGTGCATCGTACATCACATTACCAAAAAGCTTAGCAGCCCCTCTGTCCAGGAAGAGTTGTTACAGTCCCACCGTGACCTTAATGATTGTCTTGACAGGTTGGAGGCCTTGATCATGGAAAGTGCACGGGCCAAAGCTTCTTCTCCCGCCAGAGTAACCTTACCCGAACACGACTAACCCGGCAGTTCGTCCACCCATGTGCCACCACTATGGTATCCACCGATGCAAGCTCAGGCAGCCCCAAAGCCTGCTCCGGTGCAAGCTGTGCCTGTTGTCACTCTTCCGCCAGAGTATGTTACTGAATCCATGTTACAGGATTTCTTCATGAAACATGCCCCGTTCACCGCACATGCCTTGATATTGCGTACTGAACCACCGTACCCAAAAAGTATTGCTCAGACTCCATACCCACAAGGGTACATCATTCCAAAGTTCCCAAAGTATGACGGTGTAAAGGGAGACGCTGATGAGCACTTACAGTGATTCGTAGAGTCTCTGGGCCATCATAGTCATGATGAGATCCTACACCTCCACGAGTTCTCCAAGTCTCTTACAGGACTCGCTTACAGATGGTTCAGAAGCCTCGAACCTGACTTGATCACCACATTGCAATAGCTCTTCCAGAAATTCTATGACAAGATTGGCCAAGCCATTGAGAGGGTCACCACTTTTTCTCTCACTAAAGAAAAACAGGAGCCTCACGAGGAGCCCCTTAAATTCATCTCTCGATTTTAAGGTCGTGCGAGGGAGTGCTTCGAGGGAAGCAGCGAGAGAGACCTGGTTGACATCTGCATATAGGGCATGAGCAAAACTTACAGGATACACTTGGTCAACTTGGGACTTAACAGCTTCAGCGACCTCACCATAGCTGTATAAAATATTTGTAAGGACCCCGCACCTCCTAAAATAGAAGTCGCTGGACAAGTTACTCGCAAAGATATACCGGCTGCTTCTCACAATTACAGAGATAAGAAGCGTTGTGAAACATAGAACAAAACTAAGGGACCTTGCACCGAGCACACCAATGATCCTCTCCCATTCCCGGTATGTATGGAGGAAGTGGCTAGCACTCTGGAGTAGTGGGTAAAGCATAGCGTGCTCGCACTACCTGTTCCTCCCAAAGAGCCAACCGCGCAAGAGCGCGCCAGTCCCAACTTCTGCATTTTCCATCAAGCCATCACACATCCAACAAGCGCTTGTAGAACCTTGAGGCAAATCTTTTAGCAGCGACTCGAGGGTGGTGATCTTGAGTTGACTGTGCCAAAAAATATACGGCGCAATCCCTATCCTAGCCATTGTGGTGTGGCTGTGATCACGTACTATGATGAGCTCGAAGAGACTAACCCGATGTAGTCGAACACTCAGGTGCCACGCGATAAGGAAGAATGTTGCATAGCAGCTTCGTCGAGTCAGCACACCCCCCAGCAATCCCCTTTAACTATTTCTTTTTCTGAAGCTGACAAGAGGGTGTCTACCCCTCAAAATCGTCCTTTTTATGTCACTGCGCAGGTCAATGGCAAGGAATTCCGACGAGCTTTTCCTGATAATGGATCCTCTATCAATATCATACCATGGGAAACTTTCCAGAAAGCCGGTTTGCCCCAAGATCGCCTCGTCAAAGAGTCCATTGAAGTATACGGTTTCGACAATGAATCTCACCAAACCGTTGGTTATGTGAATGTTGATCTTGCTATAAATAGGTTCTGTGCCCCCACCAAATTCCATGTCATTAAGGCGAACACTTCTTACCATGTACTCCTTGGAAGAGCGTGGATGCATCGCTTTGGCATAGTGGTTTCAACCTTTTATCAATGTTTCAAAGGCATCTTAGGGAACAAGGTTGTCACGGTTCCATGCTCCAATAAGCCCTTTGCAAGCACGAGGCTCACTTCACCAAGGCCTTCTTCTTTGATGATCTAGATGAGGCAAATGAAAAAGGAGAGGTGCATAACATTCACACCCCGTTGCCCAAATGGGAAGAGGTCCAGGGCATTTTCTACCCTCCACAACCATATATTCCTAGGCGTGACACGGAATCTGCTGCCCCTCGGGAATGCAAACGAGTTCGGCTGCCAGATGGGCGATATGTCTACCGCTTATGACGGTGTGCGGGCTCGGCTTCGGCGAGCCCAGTTGTGGAGCTTGCGATTTTAGAGGAAGAGTCCTTGCAACTTCCAGACCTCAAAGAAGTTAATCTCGCCCCCCATAGGCAAGAATCTCTAATTATTTTCATTTCCTCACACTTAGACCCGTTTTTACATGACAATCTCATCTGTCTTTTGAAAGAATTTTTAGATATTTTTGCTTGGAATTATAATGAGATGCGGTTTGGATTCTCAGCTCGTGACACATCATCTCTGCACCATACCAGGCTCACGCCTTGTCAAGCAAGCACCTCGAGTTTATCGTCCAGAGCTCGGGCTTCATATCAAGATGGAAGTTGAAAACCTGCTTCTCGCTGGTTTCATTAAGCCAATTCTGTATCCTACCTAGCTGGTTAACATTGTCCCTGTAAAGAAGAAGAATGGCCAAATTAGCATTTGTGTTGACTTTCGTGATGTCAACAAAGCATGCCTGAAAGATGATTTCCCACTCCCAATCATAGACACACTAGTTGATGCAACAGCCGGGCATACACTTTTTTCCTTCATGGATGGCTATAGTGGCTATAATCAGATGCGAATGGAGGTGGATGATGCCCACAAAATGGCGTTTCGAACGCCACTCGGCAATTTTCACTATATTGTCATGCCCTTTGGGTTGAAGAACGCAGGTGCTACATATCAGAGAGCCATGATAGCCATTTTTCATGGTATGCTGCATCATATAGTGGAAGATTATGTTGATGATTTGGTTGTGAAGTCCAAGCAGTCAGAAGATCATCTCCAGGATTTACGCCAAGTCTTCACAAGGTATCGGCTATACAAGCTACGTATGAACCCCATCAAGTGTGTATTTGGGGTAAGTCAAGGCAACTTCTTGGGCTTCTCAGTGCACCGTCAGGGAATTAATTTGGATCCCACTAAAGCTCGTGTAATTTCATAAATGTCCTTTCCTTCCTCTTTCAAGCAACTCAAGAGTTTTTTGGGCAAAGTTTCTTATTTGCGTAGATTCATACCCGCACTGGGAGAGGTCCCTCACCCTTTCAGTTCATTGATTAAGGGCAATGTCAAGTTTGTTTGGACAACAGCTCATCAAGAAGCCTTCGAAAAGATCAAGTCCATCCTTGGCTCCTCGACCACCATGCACCCACCTATCTAAGGGCAACCATTGCTGCTCTACCTTACTTCAACCGATAAGTCTATTGACTCCCTCCTTGCGCAAATGGTCGAGGGACAAGAACACCCAATTTACTATCTTAGTCGGCTTGTTCGAGAAGCTGAAACTTGATACTGGGCTATTGAGCGCCATTGCCTCGCGCTCGTCTTTGCTGCACAGAAATTTAGACATTACTTCATGTTCCACCCTGTTCATCTAATCACACGGTGTGACCCATATAGACATCTCCTTTCCAAGCCCATCATCTTTGGCAAAGCATCGTGATGACTCTTGGCCATTTCAAGGTTCGACATCACATGCCATGCCCCGCGAGGCATTAAGAGCCAGGCCTTCGCGGATTTGCTCGCTCAGTTTCCTGAACAGAGACACGAGCCCCACGTTGAAACGTTACCTCTTGACGAGCTCTAAGTGTCAGCCATACGTAGCAGTGATGAAGAATGGCACCTTGCTTTTGATGGTTCTTCCACTACTAAAGGAGGAGGAGAGGGAATTGTCTTCACATCTCTAGCCCAGCAAGTCACAACGGCCTTTAAACTCGCTTTTCGTTGTTCTAACAATGAAGCCGAGTATGAAGCACTTATTCTTGGTCTCCTCGCAGCCTTTAACAAGGGTATCTCGCGGCTATGCATTTATGGGGACTCCAAATTGGTTGTTAAGCAGGTAACTGGCGAGTATACCATTTGCAAGCCCTCGCTCGCATCCTATCGTACCATCATTCAGCGGCTACTCGCTAAGTTTTGCTCTGTACGGTTCATGCATGTACCTCGCTCCAACAATAGGTACCCCGATGCACTTACCATATTAGCTTCTAAACTAACAATTGCAGATGATGTGACTCAAGTCCACATTACCAAATGCATTGGCCCCGCTACCATCACCGAGCTCTTCCTAGCCCCAACTGTTCCAGACACTGATTGGCGAGCCATAATCATCAATCAGCTTGAGCAAAAGGCAGGCCCATTGCCCCTCATGCAACTGAAGTAATTCCAGCTATTGCAAGGGCTGCTATACTTTCATCTGCCGTGCGGAGCATTGGCTAGATGCTTAGACTCTCAAGAAGTAGAAATGGTCCTCAAAATGACTCATGCACAGCATTATGCCACCACTCTCGTGCTGTATCGACGGCTCCAGGGTCAAGGTTATTATTAGCCAGATATGGCCACGCAATCTAATGCCCTCCAGCGCACCTGCTCACGATGTCAGTCCATGATGGATGAAACGGAGTCTTGTGTCCTCGAGGTTGCAGATTGGCGTTCCCCTTTTGTTAAATTTCTGTTGCATGGCACTCTCCCTACAGATAAGTAAGTTGCGGTAAAAATAAGGTGCAAATCTGCAAGGTTCGAGCTTAGGGAGGGAAAGATTTTTTGACGCGCTCTTAATGGTGCTAATTTGCAATACTTATCCCAAAGCGAGGCTCTAGAAGTCTTATAACAGGCTCACCAATTCGAGCATCAGGGAGCGCACAAGCTTTTTGCACATTTACTGCAAAAGTGAGTTTATTGGCCCACCATAGAACGCGACGCCAAGTCTCATATGCAAAGGTGTAGGCCTTGTCAACATCATCATCATCAAATCCATACGCCCATTACGCCACTTCATCCCATGGAGGCCCCTTAGCCATTCCATACATGGGGGTTAGATCTTATCGGCCCAATCCATCCACCAGTGCGAGGGCACATATGGATTCTGGTTGCAACGAAGTTCTTCACCAAATGGATTGAGGATGTACCACTTAAGCACGCAACCGGTAATGCTGTCACTGAATTCATACGAGAGAACATCATCTATCGTTTCGGGATACCTCAATGTCTTCTAACCGACAATGGCACGCCTTTTGTGAATCAAAAAGTGAAGAGGTTACTTGTGCAATATAATGTTCAGCATATGCGCTCGTCACCTTACTACCCCAACGGTAATGGCCAGGCTGAAACCTCTAACAAAAATATCATCCGAATTCTGAGTAGGACCCTCGAAGAAAGCCCTACCATGTGGGTTGATCAGTTACCACTACCACTTTGGGTATATTACACTTCCAGCAAGCGTTCCACTGGACAAACCCCATTTTCCTTTATTTATGGAACTGAGGCTGTCTTGCCTGTCGATATCGCAATCCCAGTCACACTGCTCCCTTCGCGAAGTAGAATTCCTATGGCTCGGGAAAGCGAGTTAGAGGACCTCGATGAAAGGCGCGAGGCCGCCCTTCAGCATCGTCAGCAGTATCAACGCAACATAGCGCGCGCGTACAACAAATATGTTCAACCTCGACAATTTAGAGTAGGTGAGCTTGTTCTTAAGGCTGCCCCACATGTCATACGGGGGCTCTCAACCCCTAAGTTTTCACCTAATTGGGAGGGACCTTACATCGTCAGGACGTCTAGCGATAGCGGATATTATACGCTCGAGGGCTCTGATCATAGTCTAATCAACAATATTTGGTTGAAACCCTATTTTTGTTAAGTATTTTTTAATGCAATGTTTTACTTAGCAAAAATTGATAGGTCTATATCAACACATGTTTGGTACCCTTGTTCAAAGCATAATCACTATCATTCATAACTGCTAAGAAAGGGGAAAAGGGTGCACAAAGACAGAATAAACAGGAATCTTTTTTTTTTTTCTCATTACAATTTTGAGTTCTTAATTTGTTACAATTACATAAGAAAAACAATGTACAACATAAAGATCGACCTAATCTATGTACGAGGTCAGTAATGAGTAGTTGTCATCAACTGCCAAGGTTTCTTGCTCCTGTGTAAGCTCCCCCTCCAACTTCGCAATACGAGCCCTGATTTCTTGAAGGCGAGGTGCAAGGAGCCGCTGCTGTAGGCACTTCTGAGTTACGAGCAGTATGCGTCGTAGCCATGAAATGGGAACCTCGAGCTTCTGTACATCGTATAATAGGAGAGTGGCATCCTTCATGAGGTCCTCGTTAACAACACCATACTCAATCTCCACAAAAATTTCTAAAATCCTCCCAAGGCACATGTACATGGATTGTTGCACAAGTGGATAGCGCGAAGACAAGAACTATGGCACCTCGGGGTGGTGAGCGAGGGCAGCCTCGAGTAAGTTTACATAGGCTTGGGGAAATGATGGCATACCCAACCATTCTACATTTGCACGAGTAGTATTCTACTCCTCTCCAACCTCATTCTCGGTAGTCACCTCGCTCTTCTCCCTTGCTCGATCCCCAGTATTTCTATGCCTTGCGAGTTCTGTTCATCACCAAAAGACGGAACTCTCCTCGATTATTCGTCAGTTTTGCCCCCACATGCACAGCGGGGTCAGGCGAGGCTTGCAGTTCTCTGTGAGGCGAGGGCTGCCTCGCTCCATCAGTGACCTCGACCTCAACAGAAACAGAGTCTCGCCCAACATTTCAGTTTTTACCTCTTGTACCTCCTCAAAATGAGTATACTCTGTTTCTCTCAAAGGAAAAGAATGGTCCACCTATGCCTACTCAGTGTGAGTGTGTTCATCATGTGGAGACACCACAATGTTCTCGCCCATGTTTGCACCAGATAGACCCTCGCCCAAATTTTCTGTTGTTTCACGAATCGGGGGCTCAGAGTGCTCAACTTCATCAAATAATGGAATACTACCTTGAGTAGTGTGGGGACCCTCCTCCACAGGTCTCACACTTTCCTCTGTTTCTACCCCCTCCCGGGGTTGTTTTAACGTAGGTACATACCCTTGCATCATCTCCGCCACTTCAGCAGCTTGAGTACGGATAGGCATGTCTCGCATTGTGACGAGAGGCGAGACATTCAATACCAAAGTTTCTAATTCATCTTCCCTTGCCCTTCTTGTTGTCTTCTCCTGATCACAAAAATGTATAGCAATTTCGCCTAAGGCTCTTTCAAAGTCAAAAATAGGTAAGTACGGAAATTCACTATCAGAAGCCAATACCTCTCCAGAACTAATGTCATGAATCGTAGTATCCACTCCACCATCTCGCACGCGGTGTAGCCTCTTTGCTTCACCTCAACTTGGCCCAAAGGCAGCACCCATTGAGCCGTGTTTGCCTGTGAGGTGTTGTCCTCCAATACCCTCAGAGGAAGAGTCAGTTTCCACTTCCTCGCTGTTGGATGTCTCATCTCTAAATGGTATCCTGCTTGTTGAAGGCTTTGGGCGCGTTGCCTTGTTGGGTGCAGGTATAGTGTTTCCTTCTTGTGTGGGAGCAACTGATGGCTCCGCAGCACTCACCGCTGCTAGCTGCACTCACCGCTGCTAGCTTGTGAGCAGGTCGAACGTTTACGTGTGAGGGGCTCTTGACTTGCGCTTACGCGCTAGTACTGGGGCCGCCTCGACCTCAGGATTCACATTTGCAGTAGCAGTTTGTGAGGAGTTCCCTTGTTGAGGTGAAGCCAGTGTGAGGTCTGGAGTAAAATTGTAAAGCTCACCTCTGTCAAATTCTATAGGAGGCCTCAATATAAAAGTCCCCTACATAAATCACTGATGACTTCGCTTGTTGGGTTGGGCTAGAACAAAAATCTCTCCAGCTTACCAGTTCTATGGCCCAAAGCGAGCGAACTGTCTCGTTGCACATAGCATTCTATGCCTTCCTGCCAAAAATAAAATGCTAACTCCTTCTCGCAATAATCCAATGTGATCTGCTGCGAACCTCGCGAAGCTACCATCATAAGAGTCCTTGCCTCCCACGAAAATGTACTACGAGGGGACTCCTCTGTCGTACCCAAATTGCAGAGACATTCTGCAAGGGTTGTAATTTTTTAACATTTGCCCACCTTCCTATAAACAAGGCAAATAACTAGGACCGGTAATCAGTAGAAAGACTAACACCTCATTCGCGTTCAACCGGTGTGCACCTAGGGGAATATACTCATCATGATCAAAATATATAGGCAGAGTTAGGGCCTCGGGAAGTTCCACAGCATAAGGGCGCGAGATAAATTGGAAGCTTTGGTCCAAGGCGTACCCCAGCCGCCCTCGAGGGCAACGTCCATGCCACTTCATACCTCGCACAACTTGCTCATCAATAGCTAAGTCTGCAGGGCTTGGGGCATAAGTCTGGAACCTCTCATATAGGAACATCTGCAAGAAGAGGGTGGAGGTGTAGCATCCATGGGTAGAACGGCCAACAGAACGCACCATGTCCTCCCCCACCAGATCCAAGCGATGATATAATGTCCCCAGAAACAGGGGCACGAGTGTGACTTTTACACCACTCGCTAGCTTCACTGTGAGGTCTAAGAGGCGAGGTAGAGGAGCATCTTTGGGGATACCTTCCAATATGTACCTCGAGAGCCAGCACAACAAGCAGGCTGCGAGACCAGAGGCATGGTCAATCCAGGGACTAGGGATCCCCTTCACACCTTCTTCTGAGAAATCCTTCCTTGACATAGGAAAATCTCTAAAGTAATATCACACTAAGGCACCAAGAGTGGACTTGCGAGTTCCTTTACCTCGAGCAGCACGAGGAACCCCTTGTTTACCCCACAAAGACTAAAAATCATTAGTTTTGTCAAGGGCCATTTCAAGATCCTGTGATAGGGTCTCTTCCTCTGGCGAGAATTTCCATGAGCCAGGGTTTTCCACACCCTGAAAGGCAACCCTAATAGCTGGCTCACATCCTCGATTGTAGGGGTAAATTCCCCCCAGGCAGTAACAAAGGTATGTGAGCTTGAACTCCATCGTGAGAATAGCTCCCATAAACCTGCCACATCGTGAGGGATGTGAAGATGGCGAAATAACTTTATGCTGCGCAAGTGGCTCGCCTTATCTAAAATTACCACATATGCTGGATTGTCAAGAATCGCGTCAGTCCACGCCTCCCAACCATGACAGGGGCTAATGTGATTCACGAAATTTACGAAGGACAAGGGGTAGCGCCCTTGCTCGATACCAAATCTGAAAATGGTGTCTGCAGGGATTCGGGTGGCTAAGTTAATCTCTACCTCCTCCTCCATTAACTCCACAACCTCTAATGGCTCGCCAGCAACCACTGCCTGGTTTGCTCGGTACTAGAATAAATCATGCTTTCCAAAAAATGGTGCCCATTGCCATTCTGAATCTGCAGGAACTTTGGGGGGAGGACAATCTTTCTTGCTTAGCTCTTGCTTTTTGACAACCATGTTGATAGATCATAAGTCGAACAAACACAAACAAAACTTGTTCAGTTTTGCAAAGCTTTCTCTTCGCCGGCGGTAATGGAAACAACGGCACACACAGAAAACCCTCAGTTCTTTCCTTTCACAAAAAACCCCTCACACCGACGTTGCCCCCTTTTAAATGTGTCTCCCATCTTGGGAAGCCCCAAAATCGAACAGACAACAGACGGCGCATAAAGGTTGAGGCAACCTTTCGAGCTCGCGTTTTTTCACTCTCCTCGAAGCAATTAACACCCTAGCCACCTAGCTTTGCACGCCCATCAATTCATTATAAATCGTTGCACGTGCAGGGGGAACAAAATGTGGGTGTCATTTATTAAAGCTGACATGGCACGTTGACAAGTTAACACAACCTCAACCAAATCCTCCACGGTGGTTTGAAAAGTCAAAAGCCTTGAGAGACCAACTTTTAAGCATTCTAAGCCCTGGCATCAAGCCAGACCCATTAAGCCTCGAAAGCACAATCTTCGAGCATCCTAAGCCCTGGCATCGAGCCAGACCCATTAAGCCTCGAAAGGTTAATCCTCGAGCATTCTAAGCCCTGGTATCAAGCTAGGCTCATCAAGCTTCGAGAAGTCAATCCTCGAGCATTCTTAGCCATGGCATCAAGTCAAGCCCATCAAGCCTCAAGAAGTGAATCCTCGAGCATTCTAAGTCCTGGCATCAAGCTAGGTCCATCAAGCCTCGAGAAGTGAATCCTCGAGCATTCTAAGCCCTGGCGCCAAGTCAGGCTCATCAAGCCTCGAGAAGTTAATCCTCGAGCATTCTAAGCCCTGGCGCCAAGCGAGGCCCATCACTCGAGAAGTCAATCCTCGTGCATTCTAAGCCTTGGCACCAAGCGAGGCTCATCAAGCATCGAGAAGTCAATCGTTGAGCATTCTAAGCCTTGGCGCCAAGCTAGGCCCATCTAGCCTCGAGACTTCAATCCTCGAGCATTTTAAGCCCTGGCGCCAAGCTAGGCCCATCAAGCCTTGAGAAGTCAATCCTTGAACATTATAAGCCTTGCATGGCATCAAGCCAGGCCTATCAAGCCTCGAGAGACCAATCCTCGAGCAATCCAAGTCTTGGCAATATGCCACATTTTGTACGCGGCGCGAAGAGAAGGTAGGATCTTCGCAACTATAAATAATCTAACATTAGGAAACTTAGGAGGATTTTGGATTAGTGGATGAGAAGTCAAGAAGTGCCTTCGCTCTTAACAAGACCCAATTAACAAGATGATGGGATCACACATTATTGCAGCAACCTTTACAATCATATTTAATGCTGACCAATCGGCGGTCAATCAACATTTAATACCACAGATGGGGTAGGAGTAGTTCGGCAACGTGGTGCAAGGCTCGAGAGAGGGATTAGACCTCTTAGACCCCTAAAACTCTCAGAGCTGCCCATATGATCCTGACGAAGTCATGATAAAAGAAGCCATTCGGCAATAACCAATGGGCTCTGAACCTATATATAAAATTACCCCATGAAGCCAAAGGGATAATGTATAACTTACTTGCCCTACCACCATTAAAAATCTTGAGCATTGGTCTTCTTCTCCTCCTCCAACTCTAAGCACCTGATCTGTTTCCTTCACATTTGTACCTTTAATATCACCATTATATTGTTGTTTATTGTTTGATCAAGAAATGACCCCTATAACCGTCTACCAGCAGATACAGAAAATCATAAAGTTAACTCCTATGTAAACGATCTAGAAGAATAAAGTAGACGATCCCTGCTCAGCACGAACAATCCCTACTCCTGACGAATACCTAAAAAATGAATGGTGGGTTAAGCCCACAAACAAGTTCTACTCTATTATAGTCTGAGTAGAGACCCGATACGCAGATACATCCTAGATAACCTCAACAATAGCTATATAATCCATAACTATATAAATATATATCCACACTAAGGGACTTTCACTGGACTACAAAGGGGGTCTCAACCTGAATAGAAGACAACATGCAAAATGCACCTAAAATGGGCATTAGTACCTAAGCCTAACAGGGTATACCTCAACTTATCATATCCAGCTATGCATCCTAGTGTATATATGCACCCTAACCATCGACTCTGAGAGTCAAGCTCATATCGCGGTACCATAATTATATTTTTAAATTCCATCCAAAACCAAAGTAATGCCGGTCAACTGTTCGTTGTCAAGACACGAAATATAAGTAGGATTTAAGTATTATAATTAAATCCATTTCCTTAATCCAGAATAGATAGGAGTTAGCGTTTTGATCTAATCCATACATAATATGCCACCGTCCTATACTGGTGCATATAATTCACAAAATAAACCAATAATTGATGAAAGAGATAAAACAGTTCAACAATTAAAATCCAGAGAAGGTAGGAGTTAGCGTTTTGATCTAATCCGTACCTAATATGCGACTATCCCATACCGGTGCATATAATTCACAAAATCCATATAATTGATAGAAACAAAATTAAACAGTTCATCAATCATAGTCCAGAGCAAGCATAATAAAAATTTAATATATATATAATAATATTATGCATCCATTACAAGATTTAAAAATCATGTCACAGTCTTTTAAATTGCTAAAGTAAGATTAAGCAATTAAATCCTCTATATCCATTAACAACACGCCAATTTGTTTAAAATCTCAAATTATTCTAACTAATAGCGTATTATGTATCCAATATAAAAATTAAAATTGGATCATTATCACAGTCATTAAATTGCTAAAACAATATTTAAGCAATTAAATTTCTCCTTGTCCGATAACAATATGTAAACTTGTTTAAAATTTTATATTGTGCCAATCACTAATATATAGATTAAACTATGCATTATTGGGTTTTAATATACCATGAAATATTATTTAGAACCCTCATTATTAACCCAAAATAGTCTGGGAAACCCAAATCATCTAAACAGTGCCCAGACTACTTCCAGTACTCATCAAAATAAGAGAGCCTGCTCTTAAAAATTGAGAGCAGGCTCAACCACTTATGGAGCCGGCACCACACACCTTGGAGCCGGCTCTAGATAGGAGGGAGCCAGCTCTTCATTTGAGGGAGTCGGCTCCCATTTCCATGGAGCCTGCTCTCTCCCTCTCTGAGAGTCCTGAACCTCTTTCCACTTGTTCTACTTCTTTGTCCCCGTCTCCGGCCGGTTTAAACACCTCTATAACTCATTGTTGGGTTTCCTAAGAGTTCAATCTATGCCCTGATTTTATTCTAGAAATCATAAAAACTTAATATGCATCATTAACCACAGTTATAGACATAACAGACGAAACAATTTTTATAAGATGAATCGGTTTCAAATAACAACACTTAATAACAGTTATTAGTCTCCATTAATATGCATACAAGTTCAGTTTTTAAAGTCTGATTAACATCCTCGAGTTTAACTAGGCATGCATAGAACACAAGTCAAAAGGAAGAGCAAAAACTAGAACTTGCCTCTGATTTCAGTTTTGAAATCTCGGCGTCGTCTTCCTAGCTTTTCCGGCAATCCTTCACTGCTCTAACTCCTCTGTTGCCCCTTGGTTCAACCCACGAGCAATACTCATTTATTCTCTCTTTGGCTTAGCCTTAGCCTAAACCCTAAGTTTTCCTCTCTCTGTTTTCTCTCAGTCCTCTCTGTATCTCGTCGCCTCCACTGTTACGTGATTGAACCCTTGGCAGACTTATACAAGTATATTTATAGGCCAATAAATTTACCCTAATCTAATCCTAATAAGAGACGAAAAAACATAAATAAAATAAATATATATCACATATATCGGAAGCCTAATCCATTGTGAAAATAAACCAAAACCCTAGAATTATATCATACATTAAATAATGATTAATAATATAAATTTAATTATTAATAAATACTAGGGTAAATTTCACTGACACCCCTGAGGTTTGGCCAAATATCAGTCTAAAACACTTTTCGAAAATAACTATCACTTAGATCCATTTTTGCTTTTCCGTCATAACCTCCGTTAAAAAATGTGAAAAGACAACTTTGTCCTTATTTTTTTAATAACATAAATTTCAAAATATCATATTAGTTAAAAGACAATTATACCCCTGACAATTATTCCACAAATAAAATCCCTAAACTTCTATCATCTCTCCCTCTTCCAATGAGCATTGGGTAGATGGTGCTGTTGGCCGTCATGGTGGTGGTGGGTGGTGGTTCCAAAGTTGAGGCTTTTTTGGTGGTGTTTTGAGTGTTGCAAAAGAGAGAGAGAGAGTGTAAGAGAGATTGGTGGTTGGTGGTTGGTGGTCGGTGTTGATGGGGTGGTGGTGCCGCCGGCGACTGTGGTTAATGAAAGCATGAAATAAACACAAGGAGTGAAAGTTTAAAATTTTGAGTTAACATTGCCCTCAATAACAGGAGCAATTTGGGCAACAATATCATATACTTGAAACCATCTTAT
>JAOTQH010229078.1:0-14065 GCA_025631255.1 Cornus kousa
TGTCAATGCTTTATAAATTTTCTATGACATTGATTAAACATTAGAACAAGTGTTTAAAAGAATTACAGAGGCCTGGGTATCGCTGGAGGCGAGGAAGACGAAGCAAAAAATGCAGAAAAACATCAGGGAGTGAGAAAGTAGGCTCCCAAAAGGAGGGAGCCATCAAGGAGCATGGAGCTGGCTCCTAGCTGCATAGAGCAGGCTCCCAATGTTAGGGAGCCAGTTTCCATGCCAATGGAGCAGGCTCTCAATTTGTGAGAGCCTGCTCTCGCCCGGAATTGCGTATTACTTGTTTTTAGGCTGTGTTTGGGCTGTACTGGGTCTTTTTGATCTGTTTAAATTGCGTTAAATGGTGTAGGTAATTGTTATGAACCTATGAAAATATAGGGAAGCTTTAATTCATAAATGGATTAACTAAGGGATGAACTTAAGGAAAAATCAACATGTTGCACACTGTTTGAGTACTTAAGTTACTTACTGGAAATTAGAAATACTTTTATATATGACTTGATACTGGTTAATCATATTTCAACATTATTAGAATTTTAATGGATTATCTACAGATAACTATGCTTGGTTTGGAATAAATTGGTATTTATTTGTTGCTAATTGTATTAATTTATGAACTATTTGGAGGATTTAAATGTTATACCTTATTTTAGCAATTTAAATAGTTAGAACATGATTTTTGGGTTCTATAATGAATGCCTAATATCATTATATACGTGTTAATATATATTGATGCATGATTTGGAGAATGGTTGATGAATACCAAATGTTGTTTTATCAATTATGTTAATTGGAGGATTGTATACACCAGTATGGGATGGTGGCAAACTAGGTATGGATTAGTTCAAAACACTAAGTCCTACCTATTCTAAAATAAAATGGTTTAACTATAAAAGTTAAGTCCTACTTATATGTATATATATGCACCAGTATGTGACGGTGGCATATTAAGAACGACATAGTTCAAAATACTAAGACCTACCTATATTGGGGATGAATTAGTTCAAAACACTAAGTCCTACCTATTCTGATATAAGATGGATTAACTACAAAAGTTAAGTCCTACTTATAACTATGTGTCAGGTCAATAAACCTTTTCGAATGACATATCTTGAACGGATTTTATATATTTATGTTATAGTGCCATGGTATGAGCTTGAGTCTCGGTACCATGGTTAGGGTGCGCATATTGCCTAGGATGGATAACTAGACATATGTGTTGTTCCTTGGTATGTCTAGGTACACATGACCACATTATGTGCAATTTGCATGATATCTCTACTTAGGCTGAGACAGACCTATTGGAGTAGTGAGCGTCCTATAGTATGTACTTATACATATATGGACTACTCTAGATATTGTTGAGTTATCTAGGATGTATCCGCATATCGGGTTTCTGTATGGATCGTAGTAGAATAGAACTTGCATGTGAGCCTGACCCACTCTCTTATTTTTCAGGTGCTCGTCAATTCCAAGGTTAGAGCTGGGTCGTGCAGAGTAGATACAGACACTCATTCCTCTGACTACGTAGGACTCCTTTCTATAGTTAGCTTTAGATTTTAGTTCAGTTGTTTCAGTTTAGGATATTAATAGGGGTCCACAGGATGGATTCCCGAGTTGTACTCTTGGAAGTTTTAGATTATCGGATTATCTTAGTTATTTAAATTTGAGAATTTTTAATTTAGTTTTCTTTCAGCTTAATATATTATTCATCAATTCATTTTGTAATCTGTGTTCATTTTAAATATTAATTATTTGATATTCCCTCAGGTTTGGGCTGAGGCCAGATCAACCCGTGTCTCAAATTCGAGGGGTATCACACAATGCAAATGAGTTCCCATGTAACCCTATGTAGGCCTCTACCCGTCATCCTAATGGTTTTCAAACCATCACTTTGATACCAATTCTGTAATGCACTGAACCTGGGGTTCCAGACCATCAACTGGGTCCTTACCCGAACCCGAGGTCACCTTAGTCCATCCACAACACTTCTAGTGTCAAAGCACCACCATTACACCTCAATTACTTTAAGAAAGTTTTGAAATAAGATTCCAAGACCTAGAATGAATAATACTGGGAAAAAGGACAAAGAATACCTCAACAGCTTCATTTCGATCGACCGAATTCGGTCGACCGAAGTGAGCTCCCTATTCTGGTCGACCGAAGTGGCCAACCGATCAGTCGAAACTCAAAAGTCCCGAGACCAAGAAAAGAATCGGTCAACTGAAACATCCATGTTGGTCGGCCGAAACAACTCTGCGAGTCCAAAACCTGTTACTAGATAGCTAAATTGAGAAAATGATGAAGGAAACTTTGAATATATCCTAAATCTATCCTAATGCACTACAAATTAACATACTCCATTCCATGGTTATGGACATCAATAATATGATATAAGACAACACCATTTTTTTCATTTACATAAGGATTATACATAATCTTTATAACTAGTTCAATTTATAACAAAGTGGAGTCAAGCTTAAAGTTATAATACAAACCTATGTTAAACAAACTTAATACATCCCTATCGTGGTGCTATACAAAAATGAGCTCAAGTTACAAAATGATTTCAAAATACACTTCTAGTCCTTTCATGCCTATGGTGGATTGTCATCCGCTACCTTCTTGCTGTGTCCTGAAAATTGTTAAGAGAAAGGGGTGAGAAAAAGCTAGTAGGAGGTGCCTAAGGCACACCTCTTGAGACCCCGTGAATCCACACAACGAATAAGAATAGAAGCATTGGGATCATGCTACTTTTAGGAAGAATATAACTACAATAGTAACATCAATAATCCAAGTCATGGATGAAACTACTGTGCAATGGGATGCAATGCCATATAATGTCGCTCCCCATTCTCAGAACCATTTCCATCATCCTTTCCAAACCGTTAGTGAAACTTGTCCCATGGCAACTCCATAGCCGCACGAGAGGAGGATTGGCCACTGTCCCTGCCCTATGGTAACTCCATGGCATTATTTGGGGCCCAGATAACTTAACCATGCTATGGAGATCTCCCTAATCTCCTATAGGCCTCACTAATGCCACGGTCTCGAGGCAACTCCTAGGCGGCCTGGTTTTCATAAACCCTTTTCAAAAACTTCTTTCTCAAAAATCCCATTTCATTTCTTTCAAAACATCATTTCCCATTTCTTCCCATGAAGTGTAAGGATGCATCATGCAAACATTTGTCATTATAGAACTAATTCAAAATTTAACCACATAGCATGCTTTATAAGAATTCCAATAAAACATAACAAGCCTTCATTCAACCATAATCTAACATGGTAAGTGTATACAACATGGAATTAATTTCATACGAGCATGCATCATTATAATTGATCAATTAAACAAAGTTTGCAAGAATCCACATAAGATAGGCATGCTAGAGTACAATATTTACAAAAGCAATTCACAAAAGTGCAAGAATGTATGAATTAAATGCCCCTACCTCCTATGATGCTAATATTCCCAATTTGAACCCTAGATTTCGAAATCCTTAGGGTGGGCCAAAGCTAAAATTGTTTATATCAACTTGCAGATCTCACCGAGCTCTTCGTTTTGCCGTAAAAGGCACCCAAAAACTCCAAGGGATGAGAGATTAATTGAGTATTGAAGTTTCACTTGAAAACAAAAAGAAAAATGAAGATTAAGAGGGAGAGAAAGAGAGTGCCGGGGAGAGAGTGAAATGAGGCCAAAATGGCCTCTTGCCCACACAAAAACATATTAGTGGTGGGTCGCACCCTAAAAATTCAAGTTTTGAATTTTCTTTTCCTTTTCCACCCCCCCCCCCCACACACACATGTACACAAACCAAACAAATACTGCATAAAGCATATTAAATGAAATGAAATGCAAATGGAACCAATTGACACCCCAGCACTCGACAATTTCGGTAGCGGCTCCCACACGGGACGGTTCGGCTTGAAAAATGAAAAAATGCTGAAATGGCAACCGTTGCATTTCCAATAGTCCTAGACTCATTGGAATGCCCCAACCAACTCTTGGACACAACCGGCATACCCCATAGTGTCCGGTATGTAAAACAGCAAAAAAACGATAACACCCTTGCAACGACAAAATTTTTGAAAAAATGAAAAATGGCGAAAAATGGAAACAATACAAATTTGCTCACCCCTTTATATTTACAATTTTTCAAGGCACGGAAAGGAGTTGACGGATGACAATCCTCCACAAGCTTGAGGAGATTAGAAGTGTGTTTTGCAACCATTTTGTAGACTTGAGTCATTTTTTTGTAAAGCAACATCTTAAAATGTATTAAGTTTGCTTAGCATGGCCTTGTAATTTAAGTATGAGCCTCTGATCCCATTTTGATGTAAATTTGGAGAAAATATAAAGACTATCGATATTTCTTAGTTGAATGTGGTAAATGAATTTGCTTTGTATCTCATTGTTGATGTATATAACCATGGCATGTAGTATATTATGTTGCAGTGTGTTAGAATAGGTTTAGATTAGCTTTCATGACTTCCACCAAAGTCATTGCACATTTTCTCATTCTCAACATTTCCAGTAGCTGAACCATAGCTCGCAGAGCCATTTCGGCTGACCGAAATGACTATTTCGGTCGACCAAAGCAGGGGGTTCACATCGGCCGACCCAAGCTCCACTTCGATCGACCGAACCATTGCTGCTTGGTTTTTTTTGTTCCTTCTTCCGGCATAATTCATCCTAAGTCTTGGGAAGTTGCTTAGACCCTTCATGAAGCATACTTAAGACTAAAGAACGATGTTTTTGACACTAGACATGACGGGTTTGACTTAGGTAACCTCGGGTTCGGGTAAGGATTCGGTTAGTGGTTCGGACCTACGGGTTCGGGTCGTTATAGCATTGGTCAATATGGGTCCCGTTTGACCTCCAAAATGACTAAAAAGCCCTTTTTATGTAACTAACCACCATAATATGCCACAATGGTATAATTACGCACATAATCACATAGATACCTTCTAAATAATAAATATGAAATGTAATGACCCCGAAAAATAGCCCCTAGCATGGAAAATCTGCACGTGGGGGTCAACATGAAACCTTCCGGACTAAAATTTCAAAAAATGATGAAATGATTGAAAATACATTCTAAGAGTTCTAAAATTAAAGAAATGTCCCAAATTACTCTCGAAACCCTCGTGGTACGCTAACCGGTAAGTGGCACGCAGAACGAGGTGCAAAAAATAAAATAATCCAACAAATTGCAAAAATGCCGGAAAAATGAAAAAATTGTGAAATGTCATAGATCATGTGTTAACGAGATTGACAACATGGTCAGTTTGTTGTGCAAATTAGGGATTAAATGTTTTTTCAAAACTTAAAGGATGTTTGTGTATTTTTCCTATATAGAGGGAAGGTAAGTGTAATTATTATTATTTTTTATATTATTATTCCCTTGGCAAGTAAGGAATTTTTTTGTTTTGTATTTTCAATTTCATATGAAGCAAAGTAATGTTTACAACCTATAGTTTACAACCTCTAAAGACAATATCCTAATAAGCTAATTCTTAAGTTGTGGACATATCTATTCACATCCATTCTTAAGTCACACGAGTCCTTTAATCTCATATCGAAGTTTTATTTATTTATTTTATGCTATTTCTTTTTATTTTTTTCAAAAAAGAAAATTTTCTAATTGTATTAAGAGCAAACAATGTTCAACACTAGATCTAAAATAAAAATAGGACCACAATTTATTAGATTAGCCCATTGAATCGAAGAAAAATTTAAACCACTTTGGTAAATCATTACATAAATAAAATATGCAGCATGGGAAAGAGCAAAAGGAACAAATGTAAAGCATCTGATACGATACAAGCAAAAACACCCCTCTAGATACTAAATTGGGGAATACAAGTGTGCGTGTGGGCAAAATGATAGGCTTGTGTAGTAACTAGCAAGTGTTCCTTTCTCTTTTTTTCTTGGTTTGACTTGTAAGGCTTAAACAAGGTTCATTCTTGAAGAATGATAAAATCAATGGCATTAAAAGGGCAAGGCCAAGACCAGGCCAAAATTTTGCAGACCAGGTGTTGATGTACCATTTTACACCCCATGACATAACTTGATTTTTTCTGATCTCTACCCACACTGCTGTGCTTGATGGGTTGTGCCCAGTACATTTTGTCAAAAGTTCAAGGTTGGGCACTCTTTGCATGACCAATTGCCACACACACATTTAACTTTGGATTCAAAAGATTGTTTGGTGTAATTATAAAACGATCAGATTGTTAAACGCGAACACTGTGTTAAACATATTATAATTGTCATTTTGTGCAAACAATGCCAAACTCAAAATATGCTTCCTTCAATCTATTATGTTTTGGCAAGACTAATTGAGCAACTGTATAATGTATGGCCTTAAATAGCACAATCGGGGGACTTGTCTGTTCATTACAACAGGAATACCCACACACATGATGTGAAAGTGTAATGATACTGGTAGTCATTTTGAGGTAGGAACTGTTGGAAATTTGGAGACATTTCACACAACTGTGGCTTAGCTAGCAAAATAGGTGAAAGTGCTAAGCTCTAGCAAGTAGCAACATTGAATTAAGCATTACTCGGACTTTGAACAGTTTGTGGTGGCTATGATCAACTGCCACTTTGAACAGTTTGTGGCTATTGACGAACTGCCACGCCCCTACACGAGCCAAATTTGATTGGGACCAAGCAGAGCCTTTGTCAGGCTTGGCTGGTTAGCAATAACCAGCACAATATGACTTGCTAAAGCGTTTTATTAGAAGTTAGAGTAACGCCAAACATGGTACAAATATAGATGGATCTTCATGAAGAACGAGGGAGAGAGCCTCGAAGGAATGATGAGATCATGAGCAGTGCTCTCTCAGGCTGGTAGCTTGGAACTAGATGTCCAGCTCCTCTTACTGTTGCAAATGTTAACCCTTTGTATTCCACCACATATCCTCCAACCTGCCATTATATTCCATGCATATCATATCAGTTAAGTCACTCTTTCAGTTGCAGAATATAGTAGCAACAACAAATAAACCATTGAAGAAGTGTAAATTTCCAATTGAAAGGAAATCTTGGAAATCCAAAGTAAATTTCAATGGTGAAATATAAAACCCTTTGTTGGTTTGACAATTAAAGAATATACTTTGTAATAACGATTGCAAGAATAATATATACGGAGGAGAAGGGGGATGACAAGGATTGTAAAGGGAAGAAAATAATCAAAACATGATCCTTTGGTGTGTTTCCCTTGAGGTATTATTAAGAGTAGGTTTTAGTCTGTATAAACTCAAATGACTACATAAATAAAAGTATAAGATATATAGAAAAATATTTTCAATCTTATTTCTGAAGTAATGATACAGAACATAGTTATAACATATAAAGCCAATTCCTTTCCCAAACTTCATTCTTCTTTTGTTTCATTTCTACCAATTCCTTTCATTTTCAGTATGACATGGTGAATCCCGTTGTTACTACCACCCAAAATATCTGTTGCCTTACCGGACCTGGTCACAAATTGAAGAAACTATTGCTTCGTTTGGTACGAAGGATGAAAAACTGAATGGAAGGGAGGGTTCAGACATCCGAAAGGAAAGGTTTCCTTCTCCCTTTTTGTTTGGTTGAGTGGAAGGGATGAGGAGAGAGAGTGACACCTTCCATTGTTTGGTAAGAAGGAAAGGAAGGAGGGGTTTCATATTCTTTTACCACTATACCCTCATTATAATTTTACAAAAAAACTAATGAAGGTATGTCACTTTACATAATATAACGTACTTATTCTTCTCTTCCCTCCTCTCTTCCCTCCAATTTTGGAGGTATGCAAAATGGTGGGTCACGAGGGATGGTTCATCCATCCATCCTTACTTCCCTTTCTTCCAACTTTCTCATGAACCAAATGATAGACTACCTCCATCCCCCTTCGTTCGTTCCCCCTTACAAACGTAAGTTTCTTTCTTGTTTAGTTATTTGACGAAAAAAAAAAGAAAAAGGAAGAAGTAATTGTTCCTTAAAATTAGAATTGAAAAAGAAGAAGAAGTTGTTTTATTAAAGTTGAGTTAAAAAAAATCTAATTTTAAGGAACAATTACTTATTTTTTTTGAAATTTAAAAAAAAAAGAAAAATGAACCATGTGTGAGACATAAATTTTGTAATTGCCAAATTTTGGAATCAAAATGGGTCTGATCAAGTTGTAATTTTCTATTTACTTTTTGAGTCTCGATGTCGGAAGCAGAACCACAAGTGTTCGCATACTTCAATTCGATGAGAAAATCAATTAGAGAATGTATGATAGCGAGGACACTTTACATTTCATGTTTGGTGCGGTAGGACTTCAGAAAAATGTCTTTTTTTTTTTGTACAAAAATTCAAAATCTGAAAAAGTCCAACAAGTTGAACTTCCAAATGCAACAGCAGGTTGAACTTTTGCTGAGAGGGTTTTTCTAAGTCTGCAAAGTGCTACTGGGTGAACTTCCAAACGCAACTGGTTGAAAATTTTGAAATATCAGAAGTAGTCTCGGTTAAAGTACCACCAGTTGTTTTTCCAAACAGAACCGATTGCACTTGCCTGAATGTGCGGGAATTCAATTTTTGGTAACTTCTTAGTTTCTTGATTGCACCAAAACTCTTAGAGAAATCCTTGTACAATTTTAAAATAACTTTCCATATATTTTAAGGAGTCTCTAGTCTATGTAAACCTCTCAAACCTCCAGCGCTAAAGGGGAATTTTGATGCTTCAATTGGGAATTAAGAAGCACGGACACGGATACGACACGACACAACACGGATACGACGACACGGCAAATCTAAAAAAATTAGGACACGAACATGGCGAATAGTATATGTGTGTGTGTATGTGTGTGATGTAGCTCTTTAAAAATTAGTGAGTGTTATTATTTTTCATCAACCTCATAATAAAAAAAGACACAAATCATAACTTATAACTAATAAACTATGAAAGAAAAATGTTGTATAGTTTTAAAATCAAATAAAAAACAAGACATTAGAATAATAACTAGTATCATTTAATCATCATTGCAACTTTACTCCAAATACAAAAGCATAAATAGAAGGACTATTAACATTCAGGACTTTACTGTTAGCACTTAACATTCACAAAAACCTAAAGATTAGTCCCCAAAAAAGATTCAAAAACAAGTCGGTGTACTATCATCTATTCCCATCTCTCATTTGACCTAGAACTTTTACCATTTACAATACCAAAAGGGTAGTACAAAAAAAAAACAAAACATATCAGCATTCAAAAAGAAGAAATTTTTTTTTCCAGAAGTGTCCGTGTCCGCGGAATGTCCGTGCCGTGTCCGAAAATTCAAAAAAATAAAAAATTCCGGACACGTTTTTTGGCGGGGGCGTGTCCGATGCGTGTCCGTGTCCGACACGTGTCGGACATGGATTCTTCTCCCATTTTGGAGTGTCCGTGCTTCCTAGCCCCAAACACACCCCCCAGAAAAAAAAGAAAAAGAAACCTGGGGGAATTACAGAAAACATTATATGGTGAAATGCATGGGCCTCTCGCAGCAATACGTTAGTTGATCCTGGTCCCTTACCAAGTTTGAGACCATGTATATTTGATCCAAATGGTAACCGTTTCTTTATTTAGTTGTAACAATTGTGTATAGGGTCTGAAAATGAAGAAGCGTGTGTGCAATTATCTGTGACCCTATGCTATCTTGCAAATTGTTTGCTTTGGTATAATTAGTTCTTTTGCAGGCTGGATATTACTGCTCAGTTTGTGAATGTGTTGTAAAGGATTCTGCAAACTACTTGGACCATATCAATGGAAAGAAGCGTACGTAGTCATCCGTATATAAACTGCTTGAATAAATTACATTACCTTCCCTGTGGTATAACATATCTACACTGGCCACCCCTGTTGCAAAAATCACATTGACTACACCTAAGGTTATAATACTTGTAACAGATACTTTCCATGCTAATGATCAAAGTCAAAAGACGGAACTTGCTGACCTTGGCAAAATTAAATTTTAAATTTGCTTGTCTTTTCACTTTATCTACACTTTTCAACTAAAATAGTATAATAATTGTTGAGGGCAACAAGGTAAAATCACTCCCACTTAACACCTTCAAACAAAAATGTTTGATAGGGGAGACTAGTGTAATTTTTGAATCATTTCGGAAGTCTGTGTTATTACCCTATACCTCAAGGGAAGTGAGTGTAATTTGTTTTAAATTCTGATAAAGAATGATTTTCACTTTCTTATGGTTCCCTTGATTTTGTTCTTAGATCAAAGAGCTTTGGGTATGTCTATGCGGGTCGAACGGGCATCTCTTGAGAAGGTACACATTTACATGTACTTACATCTCAGAGCAATGTGGATATAAAGAACCAAGTCAATGAATGAAGCTGAAAACAAGCTTTCTGATGAATGGAACTTTGTTATTTAAGTGTGAACTTATGTCACTGTTTGCAGCATTTTTTCAACTACTCAATGATCAAATGACTATAAAATAGTTAAATAAATATCATATTAACCGATGTATTTGGTTTAATAATCTGATGGAAAAAAGATGATAATTGTATGAATTGCTTGTACCCCACCAAAAAGGCTTCAGAAAAAGAAAAAAAAGAAGAAGTTATCTTATGGCCAATAAAAAAGTAATTTGATGTACTGCATTGGATCAATATATCAATTAAATAAAAAGACACACGCGATGCCTATGGGTTGCAGCACCAAATTACAAAAGTAATTCAGATTGACACATTGACATCCATGACTCAAATGGGTCAACTTCTTGATTTATGAGGCTAAAATAACCCTATAGGAAAAAGGAAGACAAAAAAATGCAATAACCAGGGTCAATGTACTAAATGGATAACTTCATCAAGGGAGGTGGATAGGCTTTCTAGGGACATGCCATTTCCTTGTTAATGCCCTGAAATTAATTAATTAATTAAGAGTAAAAGAACTAGATATTTATTTCTTGAATCTTGATAAGACTCGGGACTTTTAAAATCTTGCAATAACATTGATTAGGAGAGCAGTCCTGTCCAGAAGCATCACTTAGCCTTATTCTGAAATTTTCTAGAAGTTCCGACCATTTAGTCATGGACTCTAGTTTAGTGCTCAGATTGGTCTTCATTTATTGTCATTTTAACTGCCAAAATTTATGGGTTGACCCATTGGGTCATGCAATAACCTTCTGGTGTTTTGGACCACTTTCGTATTTTAGGTCACAACCCTTGGGCTTAATGTGTGGGTTTTAATTTAATTGATACATTGGGCCATGTGGTAAACATCAGTCTCATTGGTGTCAAAGGTTAGGTCTGCCTTGAGTCCTCCTTCATTAGGACCCTCCTTTTATTTGGCCACGTGGTAAATAAGACTGCAACTCGGGCGGATTGGAGGTACAACTCAGCCCCAACCTGAGATATGAAATGTTCGACTGTAACCCAATCCAAACCCAACCTTCAACTTGAACTATCCAACCAAGCTCAACCCATCTAACATGGGTTGAGATTTTGGGTTAGAAAGTCAGGTTAGATTGGGTTCATGAATATATATTGCATAATCGGACTTAGATTTTGGAAGAAAATGATATGGTGCATTGCGGTACATGAATATATATGTATATATATATACACATATATATGAGGGCAATATTTGCTTACTCACCGGTGAGTAAGATTCTCCTCCTTACCACTGATGTGGCACAATAATAGAGCAACACATGTCCATTTTGAATTCAAAATATAAAATGGACACAAGTTGTTCTATCATTGTGCCACATCGGTGGTGAGGAGGAAAATTGTCTATTCATTGATGAGTAGACAAGTACTCTCTTATAAATAATATATTACATATAATCAGGTTGCCCGAGTTAGCTAATCTGGGACGAGCTAGGGTTGGGGTTCAGGTTACCCAACACAAAAACCGGACCAAAATGAATTTGGATCCCTCTTTCTAAGCCAAGCCCGGACTGAATTCCAAATACCACTACCCAAGCCTTAAAATTTTCGGGTTGGGCTCGGGTTAGCTTGTCTGAGTTGCAGCCATAGTGGTAAACATCAAGTTACAACTTCACTGGCCATGAAATTTCTTTCAAAGTGATTAACGAATCTTAGAGAAGCTATATGATTATATTTATAAATCCAAGCGCTCAAAGTTCCGTTTTAATTATCTGGCCACCAAAAAATCGTCTGCCAAACATTCACAAAGTTGCATATAAATTACAAGAAGACACTAAAAAACCAAAAAAAAAATAACACAAAGACTAATGGGAGCTCATGCTAATGGAGATACAAGAAGACACACACTAAAAAACCAAAAAAAGAAAGAAAAAGAACATAAAGACTAATGGGAGCCCATGCTAATGGAGATACAAGAAGAAACTTCTATAGATCTTTTAATGGAGAATTTTTAAAGTAATTTATGCCCCACCTCAGTCACTGGAGATGGTACATATTTTATGATGTCCACAGAGAGAGGTCATCGTACTGCTTTTGGGATGTTGGCAAAGATCATTAGCAACTCAATTAAACGTAAGTGGTAGTTATGCTCTTTAGGAAAGGAATAATTGATCATGAAGAAGCTGATGTCTCCTCGCACTTGTGTTTATGTGGCATTCCAGCCATTGGTAATCGTGAGTGGCTATATCTTGGACATATCATTGCAAAAAGTTTATCTAATTAAATGGTTGTAATACACTCCTTAGTGCCATTTTCTTGCTTATATGAAAAGTTCTTTTGTAATAGTATAAAAGAGAAGTAAACATTAAACTGTAATTTATTTTTTTTAAAATATATTTAATATGATGCACAGGTCCAGGAGCGATTTGAAGTTCTCAAGAAACGGAAAGATACTGGCAGTTTTACTGAGCAAGGTAAGACTTGAAAGCAAGAAGCTTGTCCAATACGTAGGCAGTTGGAATTTAAGGGTTGTATGAGTTGAGAGGTTACTTAATGACTACAAACAATGACATTAATTCAAATTTCATCCATTTGCTCATTTCACTTTCTTTCAGATTTCAACTGTCTTTTCTGTCTTATCCATTACCATTGCTTGAAACCTAACGGGAAAAAATGGAAAATTGATGTCACTTATCAAAAAAAAAAAGAAGAAGGAAAATTGATGTCTATACCTGATCTATGTAGATTTTGATGAGCGGATCTTAAAACAGCAGCAAGAGGAGGAGGAAAGAAAGCTTCAACGTCGTGAAAAAAAGAAAGAAAAGAAGGTCAGTACAATGGATGGCTTGCATGACTCTTATTTTTGAGGCCTTATAGATGCACAAAATTAAATCAAAAGGGAAAATTAAATATAGCATGTGTGCATGCTAATATTGCCTCAGTGGGAGAGTATATCCTTCTCATGCAAAACTAGGTAAAAAATTTTGGGTGCAAGATTGTACACAAACTGTTGAGACATGATCTTATGTTTTAGCACTTCTGTTCAGTACTACAACTCGGCCAAAATAGGGGGGTGGGGGGAGCTCAGACTAATGCCAAGGGGCACAAGTGGCACTCAAAGTATTCTGACCTTTTTGCTCCCTTCCCCTTCTCTCAAATGACTTCTAGCACAACCTCTCTCGTTATTTCTCTCTCCAGAAACAGTTTCAGTTCTCTTCATTCTCTGGAAAGAATTCTCAGCTCCTTTACCCCAATTCCTCTTTTAAGATGAGTTTCTTTTCTGTCTACTTATATTCACTCTCTCTTCACTAGAAAGACGAAAGTTGAAATAATGGATGAAAATTTTAACTTCGAATCAAACCTCAACAGGAAGGTTAAGAACACCAATATAAACTACCATGGCAAGTGCCAATCTTTGCTTCCATGAGAGAACTTTTGCTTAAGCTGTCTGATTTTGGCAAGCTCCTTCCAATGGAGTTCATTGCCGGTGGGCAACAATGTTTTCTGATTGCTCAAATAATGGGCATCAATATTTATTTTATCTGAAAATCGAATCAGCGCATAATGTGTTAAGAAATAAGAACCTCCTTTCGTATGAAAGCGAACACCAGTTTCCAACTCACTCTGATTCCTCGGTAGAGGGAAAAAAGAGTTGGCATTGGTGCGGACAGTCCCGCGGGGGGGGGGGGGGG
>JAOTQH010229089.1:0-14062 GCA_025631255.1 Cornus kousa
ACAATTGGATCATTGGAGTTATCGTGTTATTAGTCTAGGGTTTATTTTTTTAACCATAGGGATTCTTTCGGGAGCAGCATGGGCTAATGAGGCATGGAGCAGGGAATAAGACAAAAATGGGTGCAGTAGAATGGTGTTGTTTTGCCGCAAAAAAAACAAATAAAAAAAATTAAGCGATCGCGGGGCCGGCTCGCGGTATTTCACGAGCCGACCCGCGAGCAAAAATTGGGCCCACACCTTTTAGCTAGGGCGCTGTGCGCCTATATGGTCCTTGGCTTGTGGAAATTGGGCTTCCGCGAGCCCTGCTGCATATTGCCTAAGCCTTAAAATATGACCTCATTGACGACTTAAACATATTGGGGACCCACACTCATACATATAGATATATAACAGTTCCAAACTGAGCCTTAAAAATAAACCGACCCAATATTCCTACGCAATTGTGCTTGTTGCGTTTTGGCATTGGAGACTCTTCAGCCTTATTTTCCAAACACAGCTTAAAAGTCTAAAAGATAAACCGACCCGATATTCCTACGCAATTCTGTGTGTGTTGCCTTTTAGGCGCTGGGGACGACAGAGAGAGTGAATTGGCTCAAAGACAGAAAATTATGGCACATAGGTTGTTGAGAAATGTGGAAGCCGATGGTTGGGAACGCTCGGACTTCCCAATCATATGCGAGTCGTGTCTCGGAGACAATCCATACGTTCGAATGGTAATCCTCTTTTAATCTCTCTTCTTATCAATCTTTGAACTACCAGACATTGAAATTGAACTTCTTTGCTTGTTTAGTAACCCTAATTTTGCTTTTGGGCTCAAACATGAGTGCATATATCATTTGTTAGTAATTTGATACCAATCTATCAAACCTAACCTGAAATAATAATTTAAATGAGTCTAATTCTAAAGCAACTTGGGGTGATTTTGCATGGATTTGGAGTGTTTGGAATTGAAATTGGCATTAGATTACCAAATATTGTATATATTAGTGTTGACTCATAGCCTCCTTTGCTGTCAGAATTAATTGCATATTTTGGTGGCCTCCATATTTGCAAAGTTGGTCTATATATTTATCAAATATTGTATGTATTAGTGTTGGAGGTTTGGACAAAATGGAGGCAAGCTAGTGGAATTTTATGTGATAAAAGAATAACACATAGGTTACGATGAAATTTTATAGGACCATTATTAGACCAATGATGTCATACTGGGCCCTAAAAATGAAACAAGAACAGCCCCATCATGTAGCAGAAATGAGAATGTTAAAGATGGATGGGTGGAGTGATTAGAAGAAACAGGGTCACTAATGTAGGTGTGAGTGGAAAATTAGGTGTAGCACCCATTGGTGAGAAAATTCAGGAGAGTAGACTTAGATGGTTTGACATATGCACCGGAGACCTAGTGACGCGCCGGAGCTGTGGTCACCGAAATATGCAACTAATTTTGGCGGCCAAGAGGCAACTCTAATTGTATGTTTTTTGGGTTTTACTAATATAAGTATAAATTTGGAATTCGTTTAGAAATCTACATTGCAGAATTCCACAACTATAATTCCAGAAGTTGAATGAGATTTTTTGTTTCCAAATTAACTTGGAATTTGGAGTCTTTTCAAGCTCGAGCCTAATCTGTTAAAGTTTAGACACTACAATGAAATACAAGATTAATTAAGACTCACTGGCTCTTGGTTATAAAATGACCAAATCTTATTTTCACACAAACTTTGAAATATATGTGGACATTTATATTTGTACACACATGTATGTATTTGTTTATATAAATATTTACACGTACACTTATATACATGTGTGTGTATATGTACATTTAAATGTTTATGTATTACTATGCCTAAATACGTTTATATGCGTTCATATATAAACATATATATGTATATATACACATGTTTGTACATATAAAAATATATGCATACATGTACATATTATATTTATATGTGTACAGGATCATTAGACATGTTGACAAGTTTTTGAAAGAATATGGAGAACAAAAAAACATTAAAAAAATTCAAAATTCGTTTGATTGATTTTTCTTTAAAAAATTAATAGAGTTAGAGATGGTCCAATTTCAGAGAGAACTGTTTTATGGTTTCACTGTACCTATCTTCTACACTGACTAATTATAAAGTGGTGCAAACATAGATGACAATCTAAAAGAAATCTAAAGTTTCTTTAGGAGAAAATTATAGGTAGAATGATTCTAAGATAAGAAAGTTGTTAACACTTTCCTTTTACATTTCTTGTTTACGTCTTCTTTTATATGTGTGTATGAGTGCAGGCTGCAGCTGTGGGCGACCTTATATATTCTTGTGATTGGTTCAAAAGGAGTGTATTGTGTCAATCCCTGGAAATTTGCTGAGTTTCGAACACGTATTTGCAGCACAGATTTTTAATCAGTGGACACACTGTTTAAAATTTCTTCCATCCACGGATCTCAGCCTTATCTGTATTTGTAGTTGTACACTTTTACTGCTATCCTAGCCTCTTGCAGATGTTAAAGATGGTCAATTTTTCATATATTATATACTAAACTTCATTTTATATTTTAGATAAAATTTAATGCTTATGTTGTTCTGTAGTAGATTGGGTCTTAAACAATTTCAAATTTCTAGTTTATTTCAACTATAGTTAGTCCTCCTTTTCGTTGGTATAACTTGTAACAATTGTTTTGGTATTTGTGTCATGTATGTTTTAATGAAGACAAAAGCAGATTATGATAAAGAGTGCAAGATTTGCACACGGCCGTTCACAGTTTTCAGATGGAGGCCTGGTCGTGATGCAAGACATAAAAAATCTGAGGTTTGCCAGACTTGCAGTAAGTTGAAAAATGTTTGTCAAGTTTGTCTTTTGGATCTCGAATATGGATTGCCAGTTCAGGTTCGGGACACTGCTCTCAATGTCAATTCCAATGAAGCAATCCCAAAGAGTGATGTAAACAGGGAATTCTTTGCAGAGGAGCATGATCGCAAGGTATGCTTTTTAATCTACCATATTTACTTTAGCCACTAACTTGTTGCCAATAAAGTATGTCCCTCTCTCCTTCTCACCTCTCAATGTAGGAAAAAAGAAGTGAGAGAGAGAGAGAGAGATTGTAATATACATCTGTCAAAGAATATAATCTGTTTATTAATTATACTACCAACAAATGTTACTTATCAAAAAAAAAAAAAAATTATACTACCAACAAATGCTTTACATAGTCAAGCTTAAATCTTTACTGGAACAGCTTCTGGAACAACTGAAACTTGCCAAAAAAAGAAATAATTGCTAAAGCTAAATACAATAAGATAATCATAAGATGAAGGATACAAAGTAATATAATCCCTAAAATAAGAAAATAACCATAAACCTATCCCTAGAACACATGGGTTCATCATGAAGTCAATTTTCTTTAAAAAATTAGAGATTACAACTTGACTCTGTTTATTATAATCATTTGAAAAGTTATACTATAATCAGTCTACATGATTAACTTATTGTGTTTATGAGCTGCTTAACTTTTTGTGGGAACAGCTTTTATATTCTGATATGTTCTTATGTATCTTTAATATGATCCATTAAGCATTTCAATTCAATCCTATTGATCCTAAGCTGAGTGCTTTTGTTTATGCCCATTTTGGTGCTTGCAATACTGTTTTGAGCACTATGCCATTATATATATATATATATATATATTATTTTTAACCTGAATGAATCTAGAAAATGGGAAACCTCTCATTTTTTTTATTTTTTTATTTTTTTATTATTTATTTATTTATTTTACAATGCACAACAAAGATTCTATGTAATTTATTTATTCCAGACCCATCTATTCTTGATGCCTTAGTATAATATGTTCACTTAAATGCAGACTCTCATTTGGAAACTTTTGTTCTGAATATGTCACATCCTGAAGCCCTCTTTGAGTATTGGTGCTCATCTTTGAATTTGGTGATAATTTTTGTTTACACAGCCTATGAATATGAAATTGATACACGAGTAGTCTGTTAATTTTGACACAGAGACCTGTAGGCTGTATTTGTTTGGGAAATATATAGAGTTTGGTCTGTGTAATAAACTTTTCTCATGTGATTTGAATTCTTTCCCTTAGTCATGTTTTCCTTTTCTGTCCTCCTTAAATTTATTAAATGTCTGTAGTCACTTTTTCTTCCTTTCCGGTGGAACTTTTAGATGATTAGAAATACTTTTATATGCAGGCTAGAGCTGGTATAGACTATGAATCTTCATATGGAAAGGTACGCTCAAACGATACTATTCTGAAGCTTCAGAGGACGACACCATATTACAAGAGAAACCGAGCACATGTTTGCAGCTTCTACGTACGGGGTGAATGTACAAGAGGTGCTGAGTGCCCTTATCGGCATGAAATGCCCGTAACTGGGGAGTTGTCCCAACAAAATATTAAAGATCGTTACTATGGGTATGTCCAATGTTAAGGGTTCCATTTTTGCATTATAAGTGGGCATTTATATACACATGCACTTACAAACACATGCATGTTAATTTTCTCTAACACACACCTATCTTTATTCAAGTATTCATGCATGCATATAATGACCGCACTTTATCGTCATTAAATGTCATGGTAATGAATACTAGCACCTAATTGGGTGAGAGAGATCAACCTTTGCCTCAAAAACATATATTCATGTGTTCTATGTACCTGTATGTAGACTGACATATTACGCTAATGCATGCATGCAAACACAATTAATTTCACGTGATCGATAACAATCCCACCCACTTTTGTCATCTTGCCGGAAAAAAAATAAAAAAAATAAAAAAAGAGGAAAAGAACTAAAAAAGAATCACTGGCAAGATTTGAAAATAACTCGTTCATGTCCCTGATAGAATACATATTATTTTTATTTTTTTTTTAATAAAAGTGTAAGGAACTATTAGTATTTAGTAATAATATATATAACATGACACAATTATTATTTTAAATTTATACATATATACATATCTGCATAAATACAATATATATTGTTGGGTTCTTGCTTTATCCATATGCTGTTTTTAAGAATTTGTTGTATTGCCATATTCATATTGTGTCTCATCTGTATCCAATATCCATGTCCATGCTTTATAACATACAAATTAACAATCAAGTGGTGTCCCTGCTGTTTGGGCATTTTGAATGTGTCATCGGGGTCGGTTAGTTTATGCCAAGTCCAATATAAACAACACATCGAAGCTGTGCCATATCTTGAGGTTGCTTAAGGGAGCTCTATGAGAAGGTCTACCGTTTTATCCTTCTGGTTTGCTTGGTGTTATCGCCTATTTTAGTGCAGACTAAGCTGGTAATCAATTACATGGGAGATTAGTTTCTCAATATTGCACATTTATTGGTGGTAACTTATTTACGTCGAAGAACAAGAAATGGAACGTTGTGGCAAACATCAAAGGCGGAAGTGAAGTATTGAGCTGCTGCACATACAACAATTGAGAGTATTTTGGTTAGTTGATTTTTGCAAGAGAGCATTTCGTAGTGACACCTATGGCATTGCATTATGACAATCAAGCTGCTATATATATTGTTCCTACTCTAGTATTCTGTGAGATAGCCAAAAACACATAAAGGTAGGTCACTTTGTGTGAGATACGGTGATGGAAAAGAAGGTCATTAGACTCATTAATGCTTGTATATAGTTGAAGATTGATTGGGTTGTATGTTTATTGAAGCTTTTGGAAATCATTGTTTCCTTGAGCAATGGGTGTTATAGATATTTATGCTCTAGCTTGTGGAGTGACAAATTTTGTAATATGTAGTAAAGAGAATTTTGTGAGTTTTCTAGGGATACAGGTAGAGGAGACAACTTTCCTAAGCTTTAGCCCCTTGGTTGCAGAGTCATTTGATTTATGCATCTATACAACACACCTTAACCAAAAAAAAAAAAAAAACCTGAAGTAGGAAGTTGAATACATATCCTCCTCGAAGAAAGCTGCATCAAGTGAAACTGTACCCGAGTTATATCAGGAACCAGCTCACCAACTCTGTTGAGTGGGGTGCTTGTAGAATGTATTTTTTGTCACATATTTTGCTTTCAGTGTCTCTATATTATATGTTTACAAGTGCCATTTTTCTTTTAATTTATTTGCTGAGCAATCTTCTTCTGATGTTTGTTCCTCTTGAAAATGGTTTAACCTCTAGTTCATAAGTGCATATGTCAAACTTTTGGGTGGAATTACTCAACACTTGGATAGAACTCCGATCTCAGATGTAGCCTGTGAAATTACTCAACACTTGGAGCTGGCACCTTATTTAAAGCCAGTGTTTTGAAGATGCATTAGTTTTATACTTATATTTGTTTCAGCTTCTACCGAGTATAGTACCATTACAAATGATTTCATATGTATTGTAACATTCATTATGATTAGTGATTATTGAATTGACCCACCCATACTATCTTTGCGACCCCACTTAAGCATGCCCGCAGCCACATATGCAAACTCACACTTCTGTGCTCATGCACCGTGATGTTTGGATCTTTCAGTTTTATTAATCTGTATCATTCTTTTCTAAACTGTCGCAGAGTGAATGATCCGGTGGCATTGAAGCTACTAAACAAGGCAGGTGAAATGCCTTCACTGGAACCCCCCGAGGACGGGAGCATTAAAACCCTTTATGTGGGTGGGCTTGACGCAAGAATCACTGAGCAGGACCTGAGGGATCACTTCTACGCCCATGGTGAAATTGAGTCCGTAAGGATGGTGCTGCAACGAGCTTGCGCTTTTGTAACCTACACGACCAGAGAAGGGGCAGAGAAAGCAGCTGAAGAACTCTCAAACAAGCTGGTTATAAAGGGGCTGAGGCTGAAGCTGATGTGGGGTAGACCGCAAGCATCAAAACCGGAGGCTGATGGCTCAGACGAAGCAAGACAGCAGGCAGCAGTTGCTCATAGTGGGATGTTGCCGAGAGCAGTTATATCCCAGCAGCAGAACCAACCACTTCAACCACCTGGCACTCAGGACCAAGCCCCAGCAGTGCACTACTTTAATATTCCACCACCCCCACAGCAGGAGAGGACATTTTATCCGTCGATGGATCCTCAAAGAATGGGTGCCCTTATTCCTTCTCAAGAAGGCGCTTCTAGTGGGCCCACGGGGTCAGGTGAGAACAAAACCAGCACAGAGCAGCAGCAACAAGGGCAGCAATATGCTTTTCAATCTCATGGTCTCTTTCACCAGCCCTTTTATCCACCATTCGGGTACATTCCACGTCCACATCCACAGTATCAGCAATACCCTCCACTTTATCACTCTACAATGCCCTCAGGGCCGCCGCCACCAGTGATTCAGCAGTATCAGAATAACACACCGTCAGGGTCGTCACAACAGTGATACATACGGTCTTGTCATATCGCAGTCTCCTAACTGGCATATACTGATTCATTTTGTTTGTAGTCATTATGGTGTGTTTCAAAGATCTTCTTTGCTTCCGTTTGTCTGCAAATACCCTGGAGCTTAATCTTATAATACGATGTTTGGCTTTTGTGCATTTTATGATGGATTTGCAGTTGGGATTTTGGATTACTATCTTTTAATTTTGCAAGGATTTTGTGCTTCTGTTGTCCTAATGAACTTTATAATCTCTCATGTGGCGATGGTTGATCACTTGTGTAGTTGTTCGATTAATTTTTTCTTCCTATGTATTTATGTTGAAAGTTGGAAATCTAACCGCAAAAAAGAACTTGAGAACAATATAATATAAGATTATTATTGATTTTTTACAGCTAACAAGGTTTTAAGAGAGAGCAATATAATTTTGTAATAACGAGATCTGCGTAATTTATCCGAAAAAGAACAGCTACATGACTCCTTGATCAATTAAAAAAAGAAAAGAAAAAAAGAAAAAGAAAAGACTTAATAATTTTTTTAAAAAATGTTTTCCAAGACTTATCAAAAAAAAAAAAAAAAAAAAAAAAAAGTTTTTAAAGGCACAATGGACCAACTCGTGAGCTGCTGCTTAAGCCGCAGCTGATTCCACCGCCTCAAATCCTGGAAAATCTCTTCGGTAATTTCACATTGAAGAACCCCAGCCCAAACCCTCTCTCATTCGTCTTTCACTATTTAGACATTCTTTTCGCTTTCCAGAGTTCTAAAGGAGAGCGTTTAGTTAAGTGATAATTGTGCGCACTTATTATTATTATTTTTTAATACACACACGATTAAATCTCTAGTTTTACTTCTAATTCTAATTCAATAAACAGAAAGAGACACAATTGTTAAATTTTAATTAAATGTCTAATTTTGTCATTTCATTTTAATTATAATAGGAAACATAAGTTTTCAAAATTAATTATAAGAAAGTTAATTTAATATTGTCTAGGATTAGATCATTAAAAATGAGTATACTATTCCATGTTCATCAAGGAGCAGTGGAAAATTTATATATATATATATAAAGTGGGAGAGAATCAACAATCATCTTCAACGGATTCAAGTGTTCGTGACATCTCTCTACGGTAAGTTCTTTTTTTTTAGGGTCCAATTGAGTGCTTGTTTTTGAGATATATATGTATGTAATTATATATATAATTTTGATTTGTTAGATTTTATATGAATATATGATTCGATGATTGATAGAGCTTTCTTAATTTAACTAGAGTTGTGGAATCTTTTAATAATTTTTTATTTGCCTGTGAATTAAACTGTGGTAATAGTGAGTTTGATTAACATAGGGGAACTGCATTAAACCCCTTGACGGTATATTAAACGGACTTTAAATTTTTATTTATTTATTTATTTTTATTTTTAGTTAAAATCTTCCCCAGTGATTTATTGTCAAAAATATCTCTACCAAGTCAAAGGAATTTTATATATAATTGGGGAAATTGCATTAACTCTCTCTTGATTTGGTGGGGTGTTTTAGTAAAGTAATCCCTCCATTAGTTGGATTGTTGGAGTATTTTTTTGGTCCAAAAAAGGAAAAAAATTTAAAAGAAAGTTTATTGCAAAACCCTAAGATTTTATGCCATTCACACATTAATATATGATGATTTGATGTTCTTTTGTGATTGGATTTAGATTTTAAGATGATTTGGATTTCATGATTTATTGTAGTGTTGATAAATTGTTTTATCATGTGGACCCAAAAACTCTCACTGGGGGCGCCTTATCAAACTAGTAGAGTGAAATTTGAAAATAATGTTAAAAGAAATTTGTAAAAGATTAATTACTGTACTTTTTTACAATAGAGGTTTATAAAAAAAAAAAAAAAATGTAAAGTATATTTATTATTTTTTTAACATAGAAGAAATTTACCAAAACAAAATAGAAATCTAAGTATATATTTTCATATAAAAGTTCTAAAAGTTATGGACAAACCAAAAGTACTTCATAACTTTTTGGGTGCTTAAATTGAGAAAAAAAAAGGGTTACTGTGAACTTATAAAAATTAGGCAAACCATCACCATCATAATCAGCATACTATATCCTTTATCTCATATTGATGCGCCATAAAAATTCTCTTTTTCTAATCTTTTGTATTATATACAGTGTCTTTTCTTAAATTTATTTTTTAAAGGAGTTTTTTTGGTTAGCCTCTTTGTTATTTGCCTTCTAATCAAACAATTCTTAATCTTTAAACTATTATCATCATCGGATCGACATTAAATATCATACCACCTAAGTCTATTTTTATCAAGTTTTTTTTTAATAATTTATAGGCGCCATACCTGGTGTTCCCCTAAATGTATTTGTGCCTTTTTCAAAACCTGCTTCATAAAACATTACTCGTCTAACAACCGTTGTATAAAAATTAGGATCATGGGAACCCAAATTAAGGTTTCTCTATCTTTTGGGGCCACAAATTAATCCCTGTCACAGCCACTTGGCCTCCAACGAAGTCGTTTATATGAATTCATTCTTTTTCTTTTTTTCTTGAATGTGGTGATATGAATTCATTATTTTCACACACACACAAGCACAAACACCAATTAATGATAATGTGTCCCCATCCTTTCACGAGTGATACCTGCAATCAAATTTTCACATACCACCTTTCAATTATAAGCCACATTTAAAGCCTTTTCACCTTTTCTTCTAGTGTTTATGTTGTCTGTACCATCTACATAATCATATTCTCTTCAATTAATCAAGTATTTTTTTTTATCACTCTAATCATCCATCTGAGCATACAAATAAATTTTATAGTTATCATTAATTGTTTTTGTTATTATTTTGGCATTCAGCAGCTTCAATAATCCATGATTTTCATTGTTATTTGATTTGTTATACATAGTCCATTGCTTGAAATGTTCAAGTGACTTGCGTTTATTTTTTTGCCCAGTGTTTTTATTTCTTCACAAGTGTTATGATGTTATATCACTACTAAGCTTTTTTAATTTTTTTTTTGGTAAATGTTTTTGCAAGATGTCAAACTCTGGAAGACTAAGGTGCGTTTTACATTTTGCTGCTCATTTTATATCTAAGATTGTGGTTTTCTTTCTCGTAATTGTTTGCTTACATGTTACATTAATTCTTTAGGTATTCTCGGCATTCTGATGGAAGAAGGTTAGTTTCCAGGTCCCCTTCAAGGAGACGACGGTCAAGGTGTTGCTGCAAAATCCAACCAAATGTTTCTGTTTGCGTTCATTTGAGCGTGAAGGTGTTTGATTTAGTTATTTATTTTTATTGACTTATTTTGTGTTAATAGTATTAATCTATATCTGAATTAAATGTTCATTAATCTTTTGCTGCTCTTATTGGATTCATCTAATTTCATGTTTTTGTATTCTGTGTAGCAGGGTAGGAGGCACACAAGTCGAAGATCCTCTCCTGGAAGCTATATTGGACACAGAACAATTTTTGGTAAGATGGGCACTCACTATTCTCCAAATTGCTAGATATATGTACATTTTGATTGCCCTCGTCTTATTATTGTGGTTTCTAATTTGCTTTCTCCTTTGTTTTGTTGATACTGTGTGTTGTCATTCTCCTAGATACTCTCCTTTTCATCAGAGTTATTCTCATTATTCACATGAGAGAGATAGGGATAGATCATACTCTCCTCGTGGAAGGTCCTACTCTCTTTACAACCGTACATACTACTCACCTAATGAATACCGATATGAAATGGCCTCCCCCTCTCGCCCCCATCGCCACCCCAACCTTACCCCTATCCGCCGCCGCCCCAGCCCCATTAGCCTTAACCTCAGCCGCAGCCGCAGCCCCAACCCCATCCACTACCGCAACCCCCACTGCCTCAGCCGCAGCCGCAGCCGCAGCCCCAACCTCAACCTCAGCCGCCGCCTCCTCAGCCCCAGCCCCAACCCAAGCCCCATCGACCTTAGCCTTAGCCCAAGCCCCATCCACCTCAGCCCCAGCCCCATCCCCAGCCCCAGCTCCATCCATCGCAGCCCCAACCCCATCACTCGTGACCTCAGTCTTAACCTCAGCCCCAGCTACAGCCCAAGCCCTATCCGCCCCAGCCTCAACTTCAGCCCTATCCCCCGCCGCGCCCTCAGCCCCAGCCCCAGCCCCAGCCCGTGCCCAAGCCCCATCTACCCTGACCTCAGCTTCAGCCCTAGCCCTAGCCCCCGCCGTGCCCCCAACCCAAGCCCCAGTTCCCACTCCCAGAGCACTATACTCCCTATGAGGAGCTCGAGGCGTCACTTACGCCATGTCCCCCGGAGGGCAAGGAAGAATCAGGAGAGGAGGATCAAACCACGTTACCTTAAGTGTGCAAGGATCAACTCAAGCTCAAGCTTTAGCTCCAGCTCCAGCTCTAGCTTTAGCTCTAGCTGCAGTTCCCGCTCCCGCTCCCATTCCAACTCCAGCTCCAGCTCCCGTTCCAACTCCCGCTCCCGTAACACTTCACCTCCTGTGAGGAGATGGAGACGCCATTCACATCTTGACCTCCAAAAAGCAAGGAGAAGTTATAGGAAACCAAGGAGGAATTGATCACGTTCCCATATCTTGTAAAGGCCTTGACTCTATGATGTTTCTGCAAGTCCAAGCTGGTCAGGACAGAGCTACTCCATTATCCTGTCATTTGGGAGATGGCCAAGTTACTTTGATTCTTCAAGGTCCGCAACTCGTAACTTTGCTTCATCTTCTCTATGAAGGGTTTGAATAGAAGGGTCTTTCTTTTTAGGGATCATAGTTTAAGATTATTTGGTAGAAGTGACTCTACACATGGGTAGCTATATTGGCTTTTTTGATGAAATATTTAGATAGTTTGGTATTTGCGTTTCTTAATGGATAATAATTTGAAGACATACTCATATTTGATCTGGTTTTGGCCTATAATTGATTTAATACTGACCTCCCTCTTTTTTTGTTTTGATGGCATGATTCTGTATGTATTATAAGTGTTCTCTCTTTTTCCAACAGAGCTCTCTTTGAGGGTTTATAATTGTTTCCCATCATTATGATTGAGGTTTGCTATTGTTACTGCTGCTTTAGCTATATCAGAGAAATACTTTTGAACTATAATACAAAGACTTTTCAAAGGTAGTGAAGTACATTGTCGGACACATTATACTCAGACATGGGTATATAACATGTGTCAACATTTTTGGTTAGACAGGCACTCAAGGACACACTGGCCTGAGAAGGAATTCTGGCTGACCAGAGTAAATCTTCTTATGTATGAATTAATGAAGAAAATTGCACAACAAAAGTGCAATATAGAGAGTTATAAAAGTTTAAAGAGGAGGGGAGAACTAATAGGAGTATTCATTATTACGAGACTAAGAAGGTAAGGCCAAAGCTAGGCTATGGTTAACCATGACTGTAAATTTATAGTAGCATTTCATGACATATATGGTTTCTGTAATGACCATTTCTTTTTCTTCTTTTTTCGATTTTCTGTCATTATTATTTTTTATTATTGTATGATTATTAATTATTTAATCATTTGATTTTTTTTTTTTCTTGTGACCTAAGGGTTTGTCTGACCCGAAGTAGGTTTCGGTGCTCGAAAATGATTTCCGACACCACGTGCATTACGTTATATGATCTTTTGCTGGCCACGTATGTCTTTATTTTATATGAAAAACATGTCCGTGTATTTATATTTTCCAATGGTATAAATGCATGGTTTTTTCAAAAACATTTTTGTTTTACGGGGAGTTTTATGTAATTACTTTTTGTCTTAGGGACTTTATTACAAATATTCCTTGGGATATTTAGAGGAGGGACCTCTTTGTAATTTTTAGGAATTAGTGACATGTGTCACTTTTCCTTGAGGTCACTTGTCATCCCCTTGGTGGTGTGACTTGGAAGCACACTTTGGTGACAAGTGTTAGGTGTTAATTCACCCACTTGTTGACCTTGGTTTGGACCACTTGTTGGTTTGGGATGTTGACAAGTTTAGGCTTGTGATTAAGCCTTGTTTGGGTGCTTAGGATGGTGACAAGTGGAGGGTGAAGATTCACTTACATGTGGACTTTTGGTTGGTACACTTGTTGGCCTAGATTGGTGATAAGTGTAGGCTTGAGATTAAGCTTTGTGAGGAGGCCTAGATGGTTGACAAGTGGAGGGTGGATGTGTGTGTGTGAGAGAGAGGTAGTGTTGGTGTGTGTGTGTTTGGCCAACAAATGCTTAGGGTTAGTGAAAAAGTGAGGGTTTTTGTTGAATCCTTTCAAAGCCACCTTACAGCCAAACTGAACCCTCTTAGCCATTTTTAGATTTTGAAACCCTTGCCTTGGGAATTTGATCTCACACTTTGAAGAACATATCTTCCTTTCTTCTTGATCTAGAACACCTTTTTCCAGTTTTTCATTTTGACATTGTTTGCCTTGGATTCCGGAGGGGTGAATCTCAAGTTTCGAAGTTTGAGGAATCCTAAAACCTTGTTTGCCATTTTTGATTTTCGACCCCCTTGCTTGATGAATTTGGTCTCCAACATTGAAGATCATATATTCCTCTCCTCTTGATCTAGAAAACTTTACAATTTTACATTTAGAATTTGTTTGCCTTGGATTCTAGTTGTTTCTCTAGTGAGGTAGGGGTTGTCCTATGTTTATACTCTTGTTATGGTTTCTTATTTCATTTGTTGATGATATATATTGTATGCATCTAAATTAATGTTCTAGGGTTTTAT
>JAOTQH010229108.1:0-23896 GCA_025631255.1 Cornus kousa
AAAAAGCTATTAGTGTATGTCTGAAATGTTTCTATGTTGCCTCAAGGCTGATTCACCATATTTTTTTTAGGCCTATCAACTTCATCTTGATGAAGGGAAAAAAGAAAAAGAAAAAGAAAAAGAAAAAGAAAAAGAGAGAGAATGGAAGATAGAAAGAATATAAATTGCCTCTCATTCTGCAAATCATCTTTGTTGTAACATTCTTCTACCTATTTTGTGGTAGTCTCTATTGAGCAAGTTTCCATTCCAGACTAGGGAAGTGGGTTGTGGAACTTCTTGTGGCTCATCAACCATAACTTACTGAAATAATTGGCTGGTTCACTTGCTGCGTATTTTGTTTAGATTTCTTCTTGTTCTCGTTGGCTCCAAAAAGATTTCCATTGATTATTGGTTGTCAAATAACCTGTATGTTGAGATTGATTGTAGATCTCCCACAAAAAGATTGAGGTTCAACAACTAAATATCAGCTTGATCCATTGATTCTTATGCTGTGTTTGGTTGGAGGGATGGAAAAATGGATGGAAGGGAGAGGGGAAGGGATGAATGAGGCATCTCTAGGGAAGGGAAGGTGTCTCCCTCATTTTTTGTTTGGTTTGATGGAATAGACAGTAGAAAGGATGGATGGAGTGACATTTTTTTTTTTATGGTTGGAAGGAAAAGAAAGAGCGTTTTTATATTCTTTTTTCCAATATATAGTCGTTATACAAAATTATAAAAATTACATATTCATTTCAAATTTTTGGGAAGGTTAAAGATGGAAATTACATATTTGTGGTAATTATCTATTCTTTCTCTCTCCTCTTCCCCCCAATTTTGGGCAGGCAGAAAAATACAAAGTAAGGTGGGATGCTTCATCCCTTCTTGCTTTCTCCCTCTTTTCCCTTCCCTCCAACCAAACACGAAAAAATCCTTTTATCCCCCCATCCATCCCTCCTCAATCCTTCCCTCCAACCAAACATAGCATTAGTTAACCTACCTCAAATTAGGCACAAAAATATTGTCAAATTGTGGTGTTGTCGCAAAACTAGGGATTGCAAACTTTTGGTGTATGAGTACATGCCAAATGGGAGCTTGGGTAACATGCTGCATAGTAGCAAGGGTGATTTGTTGGATTGGCCAACGAGGTTTCAGATAGCTCTTGAAGCGGCTGAGGGGCTTTCTTATTTGCATCATGACTGTGTTCCTCCTATCGTCCATACGGATGTTAAATCAAACAATGTTTTGTTGGATGGAGAGTTTGGAGCTCGAATAGCAGATTTGGGAGTTGCTAAAATTGGCAAAGCAGTCAACAAAGGGACAGAGTCCATACTTGCTATTGCCCGTTCTTGTGGTTACATTGCACCAGGTGTGATTCCTTGGTTCTATGACTACTCATTTCCAGTAGTCATGGAACCAAGGGGAGTCATGCCTGGTGCAATGTAACCACAAGAACGGGCAATAGCAGACATGGACTCTGTCCCTTTGTTGACTGCTTTGCCAATTTTAGCAACTCCGAAATCTGCTATTCGAGCTGCAAACTCTCCATCCAACAAAATATTGTTTGATTTAACATCCCTATGGACGATAGGAGGAACACAGTCATGATGCAAAAAAGAAAGGCCCTCAACCGTTTCCAGAGCTATCCTAGACCTCGTAGGCCAATCCAATGAGCTACCCTACTACTTTGGCATAAGGTTGCAAACCCAGTATTGCAACAACACCCCAATTTGACAATGTTTTTGTGCCTAACTTTCCCCATCGTTTCAACTTCGGCTTCAAATGCATCTCTCTCAGATCCAACACTTGCGTCGTTATTCTTTGATCCTTCCCTCACCTTCTTGAGTGCGACTACCTCACAACTACTGAGCACAACTTTATAGACTTTCTCAGAAGCTCCACTTCTGATAACATTTGCTTCATCAAGGCAATTGAGAATTTCAAATTCACTAAAACCCAATTTAGAATGATCTCCACTTCGATATTGTGACTCATTTCTTCATCTTCTTGATTTGACCGTATTTCCACACAAACCAACAAAAACTATGCTGGTAAGTATATAAATTGATCTTCGTATCCACAAGTAGCCTTGATATTTGCCTCAACCTTTCCGAGGACAAAGACCAGCAAAAACACCACATAAGCCTTGATCCAAAGCTATCCCTATAAACTAATCGCAGCATAAGAGGAGGAACGTCCCCCGAAAACTAATCGTTAGACAAATTTAGCCTATTAAGCTTCAAATTCTGCAACTCAAGTGGTATTTCCCGGAACAGTAATTCTCTGAAATCGAGCAGGCAAACTCCCAATTTGTCTGCTATAAATTTATTTTAAAATAGCAAATTATATCCTACCCCTTTATTATTCCATCTAATGGTTGGATAGTTGAGTATATATGGTTGTTAACACTTGAGGAGACAAAGAGAACCCAAGAAAAGAATTGGGAATCCAATTGTAAAGATGTTCAGTCGATTCCATAATCCCACATCGTGCGTTGCCGTTGCGTCATCCGTCATCTATACTCTATTTTTCTCATATCTATCTGTTGGGGTTTTGATTGTACTCATCTATACCCAGTTGTAAAGATGACGGAGCAGAAGGGGTCGGAGTGTGCGATACGCATGGGATAGTATGAATCTGGAGATTCCATGAGTTGTAGTAGTAAACCAATTCATCGTATTGGTTGAAACATTGACATGCACCATCCCAGGTAGACACTCACAACTCATCGTCAAGTGAGATGCCAAGAACATGCATGCGTCTATTGGCTAAGAATGGTTTGGAGTGATCACATGTTATCGGGAAGGACTGATTTATGCAACAACTTTTGAATGTGCTGAACGGGTAAGAAATGGTAAGATGGCCGCATCAGTTGTGGCAACCGGGCTTGGCAAGAATTGTTGAGGGAGTTGCTACACTTCCTGCTAACTCCACCACTAAGAACAACATTAACAGTAAAAATTTAGGAAACTTGATTTTTTCTGCTCCCTTCTCTAGTGTGAGGTATTAACTACATTTATATGTGGTTGGGTATTTTTGTTGAAGAGTCACAGATGGCTTAAGTCTTTTGCGATTCTTCTTCTTCTCCCAGACATCGCGTTTTTCTTCTCAAGGCAAAATTGGAAGCTGTGTTTTTTTCTTCTTATTACTAATTATCCAAAAATTGGAAGCTATAATGAAGCTGTGGGTCGATATATAAGTCCACGTATTTGAAAACAAGAAAATAAGGAAAATGAAATTTGGAAACTCTGAAATTTTCTTTATTTTTCTCTGTACTAATCACGTGGAGCCACAAAGAAAAATGAAAAAAAAGTTAGGCTAATGGATCTTCAGCTCAAGATATGTTCTAATTTTCTCTTCTTTTTTTTTTTCTTTTTTTTTTTTTGGCTCTAAATCGTTTATGGTAACATTCATGGCCAGTACAGAGAAAAGTAAAGAAAATTTCATTATTTTAAATTTTTTGATATAAAGAGTTTCCAAATTTCATATTGCTTATTTTTTGGTTTTTAAATACAGCGACTTATAGATCAACCCACAACTTGCGATTGTTCCATAATTAGTAATAGGAAGAAAACATAGCTTCCAATTTTGGGTTAGCAAGAAAAAGCGATGTTTGGCAGAAGAAGACTCACAGAAGGAAAACTTACGCGGTCTGTGTCCCTTCATCAAAATTACCAAACCACATATAAATGTAGCTAATACCTTACACTAGAGGAGGGAGCAGAAACAATGAGGTTTCCTAAATTTTTACTTCTAATGTTGTTCTTAGTGGTGGAGTTAGCAGGAAGTGTAGCAACTCCCTCGACAACTCTTGCCAAGCTTGGTTATCTCTGCCGCTGTGGCCACCTTACCATTTCTTACCCGTTGGGCACACGCAAGAGTTGTTGCCTAAACGATGCCGTTCTTGATAACATGTGATCCTCCAAACCATTCTTAGCCAATAAACACGTACGTGTTCTTAACATTTTTCTTGACGGTGAGTTGCGAGTCTCTACCTAGGATGGCACATGTCAATGCTTCAACCAATCTGATGAATTGGTTGACTACTACAATTCATGGAAGCTCCAGAGTTTCTTCATCTCCTTTTATAAAAAATAAGATCATAGGGGTAGGTTGTTACCCATGCATTATCAATCACATTAGAGCCCTGGCTTATAATTGGTTTCATATCACAATGTGGCAATAATACTGTTGCGGTCAGTAATTTGAGTTCCAGCATAGGTTTTTGTCAAACATCTATTCCCTAGGGAGTAAGAAATCGTTACTCCTTTCTCCTACCATCAATCCATGTTGCTTTGCGTTTCTTGCTGTGAGAGGCAGTTTTATATTCTCACGTCATATTTTTTTAGGATTTGTGTCTCAAATTTTATCAACGGTTAAATTTCCTTTCTGAGTCGTATTTTGTATGGTAATTTCTTATTTGGCAAGTCTTAGGCTCTAAGGAAATTCTTTTAAGGAAAATATTGGGCTCTAAAAAATTATGTTTGAGACTATAAATAGAGAGAGAGTTGTATGGAGAAGGTAGAGAAGAAAAAAGAATGGAATGTGTGAGTGAGTGGGGAGAGAAGCGAGTGGGTGAGAGTAGGGAGATGCCTCAAAAGAGTGTGGGCATTCTCTACAGTTGCATATTCACTTCTTGATTCATAATAGTGAAATTTCTTCTCTCCGTAGACGTAGCCCTAGTTTTGGGTGGACCACGTAACATGTCGTGTTTTGTTTGTGTGATTGTTTGTGCCGTGCTTCCACTATGCCAATCGAAGGGGATTTAATTTCTAACATATTTTATTGTTTCACACAAGCATGGTCAAACGGGAATATTTTATTGTTTTGCCGGGTTACACATGTGGGCAGAATAGCATATGTTATAACTCTGATAATGGTCCAGGGTGTCGCTGCAAATGTCCTCAAGGTTACCAGGGTAACCCCGACCTTCCAAATGGTTGGCACGCTAAATTGTATTTGTGTGCAATAATACTACTATTATATATTACCTCTTCTTGTCTCTTAGTTTCTTTTTTACAAGTCTTCATGTTTCATTTTTTTCTCAATTGTTCACAAATATTGATGAGTGCTTGAATAAACTTGACAGTTGCCCAGATATTTGCATCAACACAAATGGTAGTTTTAATTGTTCTTGCCCAATGGGATATATCAGGGGTGGCATAAGAAGCCAGGGTTGCAAAATTCTAGCTGATCAATCAATATGGCCAAAGGTTATTGTTGGTAAGTACATAAGTGATTTTTAGAATAGTAATGATAAGGAGTCCAATGGCCAAAGGTTACTTTGCCATTAGGGATTTTTACTTACTGATACAATTTATTTTTTTCATTACTTTTTACGCAAATTCTGTCAGATTAGATACCTAATAGTTAATTTATTTGATTTTAGATATGTATTTTAATTAATCCTTGGAAGGATTGTTCGAATATGACATATCTAAAATCAAATAAATTAACTATTAGGCATCAAATCTGACAGAATTCGCGTAACAAGTAATGAAAAAAATTAAATTGTATCAATGAGTAAAAATCCCTAATGGTAAAGTAACCTTTGGCCACTGGACTCCTTATCATTACTATTCTAAAAATCACTTATGTACTTACCAACAATAACCTTTGGCCATATTAATTGATCAGCTGGAATTTTGCAACCCTGGCTTCTTATGCCATCCCTGATATAATATCCCATTGGGCAAGAACAATTAAAACTCCCATTTGTGTTGATGCAAGTATCTGGGCAACTGTCAAGTTTATTCAAGCACTCATCAATATTTGTGAACAATTGAGAAAAAAATTAAACACGAACACTAGTAAAAAAGAAACTAAGAGACAAGAAGAGGGACACAAATTTGTAATATATAGTAGTAGTATTATTGCACACAAATATAATTTAGCCTGCCAACCATTTGGAAGGTAGGGGTTCCCCCGGTAACTTTGAGGGCATTTGCAGAGACACCCGGGACCATTATCAGAGTTATAACATATACTATTCTCCACATGTGTAACAGGCAAATCCCGTTTGACCACGCTGGTGTCAAACAATAATATGTGTCAGGAATTAATACATTGTGACACGCAACCAACTATAAGCGTGAAATCTTTTGATGATGATAGCATATGCAAACACCTACCCCTATTTAGTTTTTTGCTACAACTCCTTTGTAAGTTGTACCAAAGTCTCCTCAACAGACAATCCCACTTTCATTGACATCATTGGTTTCCTTCTTCACCTCTTCTATGGTAAATATTTTGGTTGTCTGAGCTGAACCATCAAGTTTTGAGAGTTGTTGCTGTAACACCAAACCACCATTTTGCTAAAAATACTTTGCTCCAAGTTGGATGAGTTTGCTTCTCTTGAAACCCCAACCAATATAACAAAGGACATCCCACAAGTAATGCCAAAATTGTTATGCCAATGCCTACAGTCAAATTAATTCAAAACAAAATTCCTCAAGCTCTTGGCATTTTAATCAACTATAACTCTGTACTGAATTGCTGCGCAGAGTCACCACAGGAGAGGATCAACATGGAAGAAGCTCTGACTACACTAAAGAAATATCAAACAGAAGTTTCTTGCAAGTTGGGAAAGGCTAGAAACATGAAGGTATCTGTTTTATGTTACTTCTAGTTGTGTATATCAAATTTTAAAAATTATGTGCCACTAGTATAAAGTTTTATATGTCGAAGAGTGTCTATATCAAGGAATCAAGGATAGTAAGTAAAAGAAGAAAAAAAAATGTTATGTGCTGATAGTGTGATTTTATTGTAACAAATTGCATTGCTTTGAGATATGGAACTGTTTGTAGCTCCTATGCGTCATGATATCAGAACTTTTTCTCAAAGGAAGGTGGAGGCACATTTATGTTGAGTCATTTTGATAGAAAATATATATATATATATATATGGTGTTGTCTGTCAGACTGTTGGCTTGATTGTCCTTAGGATCTTGTGGTCATGTATTGCTTCAGCTCTGTATACCCTATATATATTTATATTTATATCTAGTTGTGTGCTGCATGTATGTTTTCATGGTATCTGTACATAATGCTTTTTAATTAATGGCTTTTTTATCTTCTACAATAACTACATTAGAAAAATCTGAAAATAGATTAAAGACCTGTTTGAATTGGCTTTCGAAATGCTGCTTTTGACTTTTTGGACTTGGAAGCTACTTTGAGTTGCATTTGGCTAATTTTTGTTGAAGAGCTTTGTCTCTTTGAAGAGCGTTTTAAAGAAGCTGGTACCCCCAGCTTCTCCAAAACGCTTTTCTAAAAAGGCACGGGAAGCTAAATGCTATTTTAATGAAACTTTTAAACACCCAAGTGTACCCTTTCTATTACCCAGTTAAAAAATAAAATTCCAAGCTTATCCCTATATAGCACCCCACAAACCCTGCAACACTCGAATCAGAGGTTGCAGAGACCACATCCTCTGGTCTCTCAATCCTCTTTCTCATCGAATCTATACTTAGCCACAACTCTCACTCATCAAACTCAAACTCTTCTTCTCAAAAGACATCATTTTCTCTCGACCAACCCTAGAGTTTTGCAGAGCAAATACAAGTCCTAATTCAAAAAGAAGACTCCGTTCAATTTGCTTTTACCACCAAAGTTGTTCCCCTTTATTTGAGGCTTTTCCGACGATGGTCACCGGCGGCTTCCACGAGCATCCCAAATTCAAGATATTTTATGTACCCATTTATTTTATTCTATTTTGGTGATTTTGTAATTGGGTTTTTCTGTTTGGAGTTGATTTTGATGATAAACTCCTTTTTTTTTTTCTCTCTATATATTATCGTGGGCATGTTTTTGACCGGCTGATTAGATGATGTGTATAATCCGATAACTACTGACAAATGATTTCCATAGAGCAGAAAATTGCTTTCTCTTGTGGGGCAGTTTCGAGATCTTTCATTTTTGGTGAATTTCTGTGTTAGGGCACATGCATAGTTCCATTATACCAGCCACATCCCATTGCAATATATATATTTATTGCAATAATTTGAAGGTCATAAATTTTGGTAGTGCAATGAAAGTACCCGTTAGTCTCTGCCATTCATTGTGTATGCGGAGATATTTTCTTCTTATTCTTTTTTACTTTTTTCCCAGATCATTAGTTCTTCATGTATTAGGTATTTTTAATTCAGAAATGTTTTTTAGTCATGATACCTTTGAAGAAAAGTAAAGAGTTGATTTATTTTTACGAAGGTTTGGTACATTTTGGTAACTCTTTTGTTTCCTATTTGTCTTTTCTAAAGCTAATTTGATGATATTGAAGATATTTTTGTACTTGTGGATGGATTTCAACTGTCGAGTTCAAACAATTTCTGCACAAATCTTATTGTGAAGTAATCATGCTTTGACAAGTAGTGGCATGGTTCACCCTTACTTTTTAGTCACGAAGAATTTGAAAAAATTACATATCTTATTGCAAGTTAGAGGCATAATGCTAATTATTATGAGTATTAAAAAATATCTTGAAAAGTTGGATCCCCTTATCTAATTCACACTATTCTGGCCATTTTAAATCCCTCCTGCTAAAAAAAATATAAGAATCTCATTCTTTGATTTCTTACCATGTACTGGCTTTTTCTTATTCCGCCACTTCTGCCAAAATCCAAGATTCTTTTCTTATATTTTAATTAAGGGGGCTATTATGTTTATTGCTCAGCTAAAATATTGAAAAGTGAAAGAAAGCAAGTTTGTTGGCAACTGAAAGAGCAATCTTTGGTTCATGAAACTATACAGTTCAAACTTTACTTGCATTGACTTCATGTATAGCATACAACTATGGACTAGAGAGACAACTGATTAAACACCTATTCTTATTCACATGGAACCATTTTGAGTATCCAATCAACCTGTCTAGAAATATGAATAGAAAGGGGCAAAACAAGGCATACCACAACATGTGCTTGCTTCCTCGCTTGACCGAGCCATGGCATACTTGGCTGAGCCGCTGAGCTGACTTAGGCTTTACTTGGGCATCTGCCATGTAGTGTAAGACTTTAGTGAAGGGTGACACTCTGACTTTTCTTCGTCTCTTTCTCTCTCCTCTACCCGTTCTCTAATTAAGTTGGCTTTCATTCAATATTGCATAGTTCGACAATCATCTGTTTTGAAGGGAAATGAAGTCCAAGGATCCGCATACAATAGTAAAAAATATAAGTTAGACTTAACTTGATCAATTTCTTAATCCAAATAAAGAAGACCTGTATAACAAACTACTACTGTGCTTCAGTACAGAGTTAGTTAATTAAAATGCCAAGAGCTTGAGGAATTTTGTTTTGAATTAATTTGATTGTAGGCTTTGGCATAACAATTTTGGCATTATTTGTGGGATGACATTTGTTATATTGGTTGGGGTTTCAAGAGAAGAAAACTCATCCAACTTGGAGCAAAGTATTTTCAGCAAAATGGTGGTTTAATGTTATAGCAACAACTCTCAAAACTTGATAGTTCAGCTCTGACAACCAAAATCTTTACCATAGAAGAGGTGAAGAAGGCAACCAATGACGTCAATGAAAGTGGGATCGTCTGTTGAGGTGGCTTTGGTACAACTTACAAAGGAGTTTTTGCATAAAACTAAATAGGGGTAGGAGTTTGCATATGCTATCATCATCAAAAGATTCCACGCTTATAGTTGGTTGTGTCACGATGAGACAATAATACTTTTGCGGTTAGTAATTCTAGCTCTGGCATAGGTTTTTGCTAAACATCAATTCCTCAAGGAGTAAGAGATCTTACTTTGACATTGTACAGGGATTGGGAAATAAACTATAAACTAGTTTGGGGATTCAATCCATGTAGCTTCGCATTTCTTGCTAGAGAGGCTAGTTATATATTCTCCTCACATCATGTTTTATAGTTACACCAGCATGGTCAAATGGGATTTGCTGGTTGTGCTTGATTGGGCTGTTGGCTCTGGGATATGTTTTATAGTGTGACACCTCACATCATGTTTTATGGTCCCAGAGCCAACAGCCCAATCAAGCACAACCGGCAAGTTCCGTTTGACTATGCTGGTGTCAGACAATAAAATATGATGCGAATATATAACTGCCCTCTTCAGCAAGAATTGCGAAGCTACATGGATTGAATCCCCACACCAGTGTATAATTAATTTCCCAATCCCTATACGATTGCAAAGCAGGATTTCTTACTCCTTGGGGAATTGATGTTTGGCAAAAACCTATGTCACAGCTCGAATTACTGACCGCAGCAGTATTATTGTCACATTGTGACACGCAACCAACTATAAGCGTGGAATCTTTTGATGGTGATAGCATATGCAAACACCTAGCCCTATTTAGTTTTATGCTAAAACTCCTTTGTAAGTTGTACCAAAGCCACCTCAACAGACGATCCCACTTTCATTGGTTGCCTTCTTCACCTCTTCTATGGTAAAGATTTTGGTTGTCAAAGCTGAACTATCAAATTTTGAGAGTTGTTGCTGTAACATGAAAACCACCATTTTGCTAAAAATACTTTGCTCCAAGTTGGATGAGGTTTCTTCTCTTGAAACCCTAGCCAATATAACAAAGGAAATCCCACAAATAATGCCAAAATTGTTATGCCAATGCCTACAATAAAATTAATTCAAAACAATATTCCTCAAGCCCTTGGCATTTTAATTCATTCACTCTGTCTGAATTGCTGCGCAGAGTCACCACAGGAGAGGATCAACATGGAAAAAGCTCTGACAACACTAAAAAATATCAAACACAAGTTTCTTGCTAGTTGGGAAAAGCTAGAAACATGAAGGTATCTGTTTTATGTTACTTCTAGTTGTGTGTATCAAATTTTAAAAATTATGTATCACTAGTATAAAGTTTTATATGTCAAAGAATGTCTATATTAAGGAATCAAGGATAATAAGTAAAAGAAAAAAAAAATTATGTTATGTGTTGATAGTGTGATTTTATTGTAACAGATTGCTTTGCTTTGTGAGATGGAACTATTTTTAGCTCCTATGATTCTTGATATGAGAACCATTTCTCAAAGGAAGGTGGAGGCACATATATGTTGGGTCATTTTGATTGTCCTTAGGATCTTGTGGTCATGTATTGCTTCAGCTCTGTATACCCTATATATATTTTTTTATAGCTAGTTGTGTGCTGCATGTATGTTTTCATGGTATCTGTACATAATGCTTTGGGTGAATTACCCTCACCTCCCTTGAAGTTTGCACTTTTTGCCCGTAGATGAAAGTTTTCAAATAATAGAAGTCAACCTCCCCTGAGGTTTGATGAAAGTATCTGTCAACCCCACTCTGTTAAAGGACTCTTAGTGATATTAAGGATTTTTATTTGAATACCAAAAATGCCCTTCAATAATTTGTGTATTTTTGTTTGTTAATTTTATTTCATTAAATATAGGGTTAAGTGCATTAAACCCTCCTAAACTTTCTTCTCTTTCTCAAAAAACCCCCCTGAACTATGAAAAAGACACTTGACCCCCTAAACTATTCTATTAGTTGCAAACTGTTACTTGACCGTCCAAAATTTAACGTCCAAGAAGCATGTGATATACACGTGATTAAGCAAAAATTTAGAATGGCAAAAATAACCTTTTGACTATTAAATAAATATTATTATAGAAATAATGTATACATACGTTACTCTCTTCCATTTATATATATATATATATCGCTGCATCTGCCGTCCTCTCTCTCTCTCTCCAACTACCTTTACCATTTGTCCATGGCCAACACCATCACCGACCGTCTATGGCACCACCACCACCGCTGCTCTCCCTTCCCCCACAAAGATGCTTCTTCCCTCAGAACCACCTCTAGCTCCACCATCCATGGCTGCCGCCACTCCCTCTCTCTCCAATCTACCTCCCTCTCTTTTTTATTTCACTTTTTGATCTCCAACTCCAACAATGACAAGAACGATGAAGAGGTGAAAAATCAGTCAATGATTTGAAAGTCGTCCTCAAGCCGAAACATTGCTAGTTGGAGCAGAGCATTGGCACAGCCGAGGCAGCTGGCGACGGGCTTCTCAGTGGCCACGGGAGTCCTGTCACGAATGACAGCGACCAATTCGTCAACGGTGTCGAGGAAGGCAGAGGCGTCGGTGAATTTCCAATATTGTCTCTAATTTGAATTTGCATGATTGTACACAGAGAGAACTACTACAATCTACATATATTGTCCTCTTTTAAACCTCCACTCTTCTTGTAAATTTCCGTTCTTTGTTCTTTGTCATTGCTTATTTGAATCACTTTCTCTCTTTCTGGGATTTCTCTCTATTTTGGTTGATCTTGATTGGTATTCAATATGCCCTTCCCTTAATTGCTTTTCCAATCATGTTATTATAATACAAAGCTTGAATTTTTGAGTTGATTGAAGTTAATGATCTGGGTATTCTTCAATTGGGTTGGATCTATTGATAAATGTGTTTGATTTTCATCTCAAGTGTCGCCATGGGAGATGGCGGTGATGGCGTCCATGATGGGGAAGAAGCAAAATTGTTATATATATATATATATATATATATATATATATTAACTGTAAATATAAACAAGTATTTTTAATATGTTTAAATTAGTACTTTATTTGAGTTGTCATCCTTTAGTTGGAGGGAATTGTTTTTTGTCCCGTCGGCAAATTATTGATTAAGATAGGATGACTTGTCAAATTTTGATTTGATATAAGGATTACAAGTGCCACATTAACATTTAAAGTAATGAAACGACATAGTTTGATTAATGGAGAGAATGGTAATTTCATTTCTTAGTTAACGGCTGTTTGACAGTGTGGGGTAAATTGCAACACTCTTATAGTTTAGGGGGTATTTTTTAGTTCAGGGGGGTCTTCTGCAATTTAGTCACAGTTGAGGATTTAATTCACTTAACCCTTAAATATATAATTAATATAATATATATACAACACATTATTTATGTTTATTATAAAAAATATATATGCACACATGTAAATCATATGGACCACCAACACCACCACCATCCTTTCTCCTCCACCACCGGTTCACCACCTCCGCCTGCCACCACCCCTTACCTCGATCTCTTCTCTCGGTTCTTTCTTCGTCAGCATCAATTCATCCCCACAGCCCACTCCACCACCAGCTCCACTTTTCCCTCTTGATTGTGAAGATATGCTGCTTGTTGGAGACCATGTTAACGAGGCATCGAGAAGAAGTCCTTGGACGAGAATAGGAGATGCAAGAAGCTTTGGGACCCGAGCTCCTACTCAAAGCCAAGAGGGACCATGACAGTCTTGGAAGGGTCCCATTCCACCATTTTGTCTCTCTGTAAGACCATAATTTTTCAACCTATTTGGTTAAGTTTGGGAGTTGCGCTATTTGGCGAGTAGTATGGCGCCGTTGAGGAAGGGGAGAAATTGGAGGGTGGATTGATGGTCTAGTGAGGGATCGGAGAGTTGATCGATGGTCTTGGTTGATGGGATTGGAGGGTTTCTGTGTTTGGGTGACAATTTGGTGAAGGGATGGAAGTAATCGGAAAAAAATGGTAGATGCTGTTGAAATTGGAGATCTGGAGTTTGAAAATCCAATATGGCTAAATCTTGGTCGGTCGGTTAAGCATCTCGAAGGGGAAGGAGTGGTTGAATAGTTCCGAGATGGCCCTCCCCATATGTACTGTAAAAGGTTCGGGCTGCTCTTGTTCTTTTTTCCGCAGTACGCTGTTACGTGACTTCGCTCCCTTTGTCTGTGTGTTTGATTGTGTGTGTGAGAGTGTGCAAGTGTAGAGTGTGTGTGTGAGAGAGAGATGGCGTTTGGAGAAAGAGAGAGAGGTGGCGGGTAGTGGTGACAATGGAGGTGGTGGTTGCAGCGGTGGATTACTGTGGAGTGCGGCCGTAGATTATATACCTTCATTTGTTTTTATATATATTACTATAATCTAGTATATTTTATTAAATTTTTATTTAATATTTAATAATTTTTTGCTTATGTCAGCATTGAGGTAATTGAAATATAAATTATTAAAAGTGTGGGTGAGGGTATTTTTGTACTTCTATAATAAACTTTGATGGTGTTAAGAAGTCTTAACTCTGATATGGTTCTGATATGGGGTGTTGTAATTTTTTTTAAAGTTTCATCTACGAGTAATATGTCCAAACCTCAGGAGAGGTCAGGGTAATTCACCCTAATGCTTTTTGATTAATGGCTTTCTTATCTTCTTCAACAACTACATCAGAAAAATATGACATGCCATGTTTGTAATTTTAGGTTACCTCTTAAGTATGTATTATTTTACCTCCTTGTGGTTTTAGTGTATGATTTAGTTCTTAATATAATTTAAATTCTTGCTTGAATTTTCTAATAAAAAATAAAATGTGTTGGCCAAATTTTTGTAGAAAAAATTTATTGGTTGCAACTTTACTCGTAAAAATGTTGCAATGCATCTCACTAGAAATGTGTCCAGTAGACTACTACTTATGCTGCATTTAATGCCCTGGTGATTTGCTTTTGGTGTTTTTGTTGCAGGCCCGCACAGTTGCTCAAAAGTGGCCCAACACATGTTTGGTTGGTTATGTTTTGTTTAAACAGTTGTAAAACATTTCAATAAAAAGGCCCAAAACTTGAAACACCAAAATGGTGTTTTAAGTTGTTTTAGCACTGTTTGGCCCATTTCATGCACTGTAGCAGAGGAAGCATTTGGGCCAAACTTGTAACACTATACTACAGGTATAAAGAGGACGAGAGAAAGTTGGGGTGCAAATATCCTTAATTTTAGCAGATTTGAAGGTCTGCTTTCTGGCAAATATCAAAGAAATATGGTGGAGCCCTGCCGGACATAAGAATCGAGATCATGTAATGGTGTTACAACTTTTTTTATTAATGAATGTTTTCATAGTCTATGCTTAGGAAGGTCATTGTGCACCCCAACTTTCTCTCTCCTCCATCAATGCTCTTTGTGGCGATTCGACTATATAGTGCTTGGGTTCCTGAAAACTTCGATCGATTCAAGCTTTTTTTGCTTAAAACCGCGACCGATCTGAAGCTCTTTGCACTTTTCTTCGAAGAAGAAGCCAGGTTTGACCCATTTGGTTTAACTTTGTTCGATTAAGTTTAACGTATTGACCGTTTTTCAGGTTTTTGGTTGGAAATCCATAGATGGTGTGTAATATTCTTTGATTTTGGAGTTGTTTTAAAACTTCTTTATTTTTCTTAAAAACCCTAGTTTTTCTTTCTGTTTTACGAAAGATCGAACAGAAAACTCTTCTATATTGTACGATTTGAGCTTATATTTGAAGGGGAAACCAATATTTGTGGAAACCCTAAATTTTTCTTTCGGTTTCATACAAATATGTACGAAAAATGAACAAGTGTGGTTTAATGGACATGGATCTAACAATAGGGATTAGTTTTCCCTATGTTTTCTCTACGTATTACAAAGTATTTCTTTTTCTTTTACCATTTTATTTTGCATTACACTTTCATCGTAATAAGATAAGCTTTTGTATTAATTCTAATTATCTTTTGGAAAATGAATTTTTCATTTTGGTTAGTCACTGAATCCTTTAATTCTTGGAAAGGAGTTTATATAATATATATATATATATATATATATCTTTTTATAAAAAGTAAATTCACAATTTATTATTATTATTTTTTAATTGGAAGGATGAGGGAAAAACAACTTTCTAGTAATTATGACATCTCATTTGGAGTAGTTTTGTGATTGTCGAATGAGAAAGGGATGTTTTCATGGTGGTATATGAATTATAACACTGATAAATCATCTCTGCTTTAATAAATTAGTAGATTTTCTGCTAAATTTATATTCCAACAATGAAAATTTGTAACTTAAATTCAAATATTATAATCTGGTCAATTTGGAAAATAAGAAATAATGATAAGGAATAAGGAGAAAGTATTGGACACTCACTATTTTCCCAACAATAAGACTGTAGGACTTATTCAGCCAATAAGTTCAAGAAGATTAGTTTAGCAGTCTTGCTCTGGACCATTTGCTGGACTCTTGTGGGGTTTCATTATAAGTTGTTGGCGTGTTATAATTTTATTGTTGGGTGCTTTAAGCCGGATGAGAGCAAGATTGTTTACTTCAAGGAAAGGGTGTGCAATTGTTGGTGTTGTGCTGACACAGTTTTAAGTTGGTTTTGTTTGAGGTTTAGAGGTTTTGATATTAGATTTATTATTTTGAGAGTTTATTTTTGTTGGTGGGCGATTTTTTTCCTGTGCTTTTTGAGTATTGTCCTTGTTGGCTGTAGGTTTGATTGTGTTTTTGTGGTGTTTTGTTTTGTTGGTGGAGAGGTATGCCTCCTTGAATGTTGTACTCACAGTTTGTGATTTAGGAATAAAAATCATGCTTGCTTCTTGAAAAACATAAAAAAAAAGAGTAGTTAATCCACTTGTCTTATCTTTTATTTTATTTTATTTTTTATTTAAAATCTGGGAAAGTTTATTTTCTTTTCTCATTATGGATTGGTGGCATTGGAGTTTTTTTAATGCTGGGGAATGCCTCTTGAATACTTGTTTTAATTTGTTAATGAAGGTCTAATTACCTAAAAAAAAGTTTCTATAATTATTCTGTCTTTGTTAGGCAAATAGTGTTGGTGCACTCGTTATCTGTGCAAAGAACTTTTGAGCCAAGTACTGCACAAAGTTGATATGAACTTTTTAAATCATCTATTTCTGGATGTCTTCATGCATAGATAATTCTGTTTGCTGCGAGACTTATTCACTAATTATGAGTTTATTTTGACTTTCTTCTTCCTTTTTTATTTCGATACAAGTTTAGATATATATGTGGTTTGGGCATATCAATTGTGGTTGACTGTTTGAGAGTGGTGGGTGTTGTCACTACTCTAATTGGTGGCTTAGTTTGGTTGTTGCTATTACATTTTCATTTTTTTATGCTCAATTCAGATTCATACTAGGTTGGGGTCACTGCTTGCTGCTAAAGCCCGTTTTGTTTCTAAATTTTTGTTGGTATCGATGTTGATGGTCAGTGGAAAATGAGGAATTTAGGGTGGAGTATAAAAAAAAAAGGTGAGCATGTCATTTTTCTGCTCAATTACTTTTAATAAATTTTCCTCCTGCATTTTGTCAATGTGTCTTTTTGTTTCTAATTTTCAAGGGAATTCATGTTGATGATGATTGGAATATTCAATGTTCTGTGTGTTTGGTGCTATAATGGGTCATTGTTGCCGTTTGGAGTGGACTTCCAATCGTGACTGGTGTTTGCAAAATTTGGAACCTATCGAACTTGTGCTTCCTTCAGTAATGCTAGACTTAAAAGGGACTACTCTTAGGGTTTGGTTGTTTTTCATGGTGTAAGATTTTAGAAATCACTTGAAGTGTTGTAAGAATTTATTTATTTATTTATTTTTTCAATTTTACCTTTTGTAAAGAATACAATTCAAGAGCTGTGAGAGATGAAACATCATTATGTAAAAATTTTGGATTGTTTATTATTATATGCAGGTTGTATATTGTGCTATTAAATGTATTTCAATGGAATGGATTGTTTAGTTGAGTTGAATTGAATTAGCTATCTTTTTTTTTTTTTTTTATAATTTTATAGAAAACTTGTAGGATGAAAAAATTTCTGTAAAAAATTCTAAGCAATGAAGTCAAGCCAGGTTCATGGAAAGCAAAAGATATGTTGAGGTTTGTTAATCATAATAATACAAATACATAAAGCAAAGAAAAGGAGTTCTCTAGAAGAACCATGGATAATGGAGAAACTAAAGGAAAATCAAATTAAAGTTACTCATATGTAATCTTGTTTATACCTAATCCTGTTTAATTGTGGCTATTTTCATATAAATTGATGTAAATTAAGGGGTTGTTTGGTAATGTTTTTATTTCTTGTTTCTGAAAGGCCAAAAAAACAGAAATAGGTAAGATAAACATGTTTGGTAAGGTTATTTCTATTTTTTAAATTTAGGAACATGTTCCTTAAAAGGCTAATTTCTAGAAACAAAAAAAAAAAAGAAAAAAAGAAGAAGTTGTTTTCACTTGTTTCTAATTACACATAAACATATTCTCGACTTATTCCCAACTTATATGTTTCTTATTCACAACTTAATCTCAAGAAGGCTCTTCATCACTCACGCACTTTTCTTATTAACCTAAGGTTTCATCGACGACAACTCCCAGGTTTGTCTCTCTCTTATTATTCATACTCAATTGCAAGTTTCTCTCTTCACCCTTTATCTCTTTTGTGTTTGATTGTCTCTTTTTTCATTGCGATTGAAACCTTAAAAATTGGGCCAAATTAAAACCATGGAGAAAATTATTGGTATATATATATAGGTATCAGTATTTGATATTTTAATTAGCTCTCCAGCACTTAATAATTTCTAGTACGTGTACGTGATTCCAAATAATTGTTTTTTTCACTAACGTTACAGGTAGTGTTTAATTGATTGGTTTGAGGACAAATTCACACCTATCAAGGCAATGACCCTACCTTGCCCCACAGAGATCTTCGAATCAATACTCAAGTTTGTTAAGTCGGAGAATAATAAAGTGATGTGCAATTTGTATGATCAAAATTAACAAAACTGAAACATTCTAATGAAACTATATGAGTCAAGTTCGATATATATATAATATTTCGGTTCTTAGAATTTTGAATCATTAAAATGTAAATTTGTTAATTTGATCAGCAATTGTTGCAATATTTAGCTTGAAGTTTTAATTCTGATGGAAGATTGAGACTTCAACATAGTGGGTTGCATGTGTTAACTATACTTGTTCATTGCCAAATGCGTTTCTTGTTTGATGTTTACAAAATTCAAGGAACAAATAAATTTTACCAAACTTTGATTCTGATTTTAGCAAAAATGCTTAGAAACAGAAACGAGTGGAAATAAGAATAAAAAATGAGGAACACATAAACAGAAACGTTACCAAACGACCCCTTATCTCAACCAATTCCAATTTGTTTTTGGTAGATCACATGATACTTTTTTCTCCCTCACAAGTGTTATATAAAAATATAAAAATTGGTAATATGTAGAAAAATTGGTAATGAACTATTATATATAAATAATAATGATATTAATATATATATATTTCAAAACAAATCCAAAATAGACTCAAACAAACATATTTCTTGTTTTTGTTTCAGCAATTTTGGCAACAGTCGAACTCTACCAAACAAGTTTCGTTTTTAAATTTCTTGAAACGAAAGACGTTGCCAAACATGTTATACATGTTTCTGCTTCCGAAATTCCAACTGCAAATTTGCATCGCCAAACATATTTCTATTTTCAAACTAGAACACTCCACAACAAAACACTTGTTTTGTGTCCACTGGCGGATCTAGACTCAAGCCCACCCCAAAATTATTACTAGTATTAGCCCAACCAAAAAAATTATTACTAGTATTAGCCCACCCCATTAACAATTTCTCGATTCGCCCTTGTTTATTTCGGGTTAAAACAAAACGCAAAAAATACAACACGTACCAAACAAGGCCTAAATAAAATAACGAATTTGAACGAGAACATGATAATTGACATCGAATACAAAAGGTCATATGAAATTCAAGCAATATATGGTAGAAAATTACTCTCTAATTTATTATTATTATTATTATTATATCCTTTTGGAATAAGTGAATTACAAGAATAAATAGGAGAGGAAACCTTCACAATTAGGTTAACCAACTCCTTGATTCTAGGAAGTAAAATAAGAAACTAACTAATAAAAATTTGGAAAGATAGAGATACTAATTATCCTCCTCTCTTTATTTGGAAACTAACAAAATCAACTAACTACAGGATTGCACTCCGAGATCTTCTCTAATTGCATATCATGAATTTCCACACTCCCCCTCAAGCTAGGCAATCAATCATTCCCAGCTTGGAAAAAAAGACTTCAAAGCGATCTCGATTAAGAGCCTTGGTGAGGATGTCTGCGGTTTGAAGACTTGAAGGAGTATAGAACATCTTGATGACTCCCTAATCAATCTTTTCTTTGATGAAGTGCCGATCAATCTCAACATGTTTAGTTTTGTCACGGTGAACTGGATTCTTAGCAATATTGATAGTAGCTTGGTTGGCATTTATTGGACTTCCAGTAGGGATTTTTAGTTCTTCTATGAGTCGTTTGAGCCACATTCCTTCACATATTCCATGTGCCATAGCCCTAAATTTGGCCTCAGCACTGCTCCGAGTAACTATAGACTGTTTCCTGCTTCTCCATGTAACAAGGTTTCCCTACACATAGGAACACTAGCCTGAGGTAGATCTTCGGCCAGTTAGGGATCCTTTCCCAGTCGGCATCTGAGAAATTTTTCATGCTATGGTCTGTCCCATTTTTGAAGAACAGGCCTTTCCTAGGAGTCTTTTTTAGATATCTGAGAACCTTGTAAACTGCTTCAAGATGTTCATTAGTTGGGTTGTTCTTAAACTAACTGACCACACTGACACAAAAAATGATATCTAATATTGTGTGAGACAGGTAAATGAGTTTTCCCACCAGTCTTTAGTACCTCCCTTTGTCAACCGAAGTAGAACTCTCATTCATGTTAAGTTTGTTAAAAGGGTCCATAGGTGTATCTGAGGGCTTACAACCGAGCATACCTATTTCTTTGAGCACATCAAGCGTATACTTCTGTTAAGAGACAGAGATACCTTTGCTGGATCGAGCCACTTCCATGCCAAGAAAATATCTCAATGTACCGAGATCTTTGATTTCAAACTCTTTGGCAAGAGTACTCTTTAACCAACTTATCTCCTCTTTGTGATCACTTGTCAAGATAATATCATCCACATATACAATAAGGATGGTAATTTTCCGTTCAGGAGACTTCTTGATAAATAAGTTATGATCTGACTGGCCTTGAGTGTATCCATGCTTTTTGACCATTATGGTAAATCTCTCAAACCAGGCCCTTAGTGACTACTTAAGGGCATAAAGAGATTTCCTAAGTTTGTAAACACGGTTGATATTGCTTGGGTTCTCAAAACTAGGAGGAATCTCCACGTAGACTTCACTTTCCAAGTCTCTATTAAGGAATGCATTCTTGACATTAAGTTAATGAAGACGCCAATCCAAATTGACCGTCAAGGATAGAAAAACCCGGATTGTGTTTAACTTAGCAACCGGAGTGAATATTTCTTAATGATCAATCCCGTAGATTTGAGTGAATCCTTTGGCTAAAAGTCTCACCTTGTATCGGTCAACACTTCCATCTACCTTGTACTTAACATTAAATATCGATTTGCATCCCACAGGTTGTTTATCTTTGGGAAGTTATGTGAGTTCCCACGTACCATTCTTCTCAAGAGCCCAAATTTCTTAACTAACTGCTTTCTTCCATTCAGGGGGCTTTAGAGCCTCTTGTATGCAGCTTGGAATGTCTATGTTGGACAGATTTGAGGTAAAAGCACAGTAATAGGGAGACAATCTCTCATATGCCACAAAGTTTGAGATCGGGTGTTGAATGCATGACCTAATGCCTTTCCTTTGAGCAATAGGAATATCAAGATCATTACTAAGATAAGAATCTCTATTACCTTGAGTAAAAGTGACTGGATTTGGAGCAGATGCTTGGTTCTGTTCAGGAAAAGTGAGTTGATCCACCTCTTTTGGAGTTATCTGCTTTCTTGAGTAAATAATCCTTTTAAATATTTTTTATTTTTCTTATTAAGTCAAAATTTGAGGACTGTTTGGAGTGGGTTCGAATTGAACAGGTTTGGATGTTGACTCAAGTAGGATACACACAATTGGAGGTGTGGTGGTGTTACTCGGAGTAGGTGAACTTGAGGTGATAGATGGCACGGAGGTATCCACATCTTGCCAAAACTAATATTATTCTAGTACGATAGAATTCTTCCCCTGAATATGAGTTTTGGAATGGAAAGGTTGATTCTCAAAGAAAGTTACATCTATGGTGTTATAAACTTTCGAGTAGTGGGAGAGTAGCATTTGTAACCTTTTTTTGTGAGAGGACTATCCGAGGAATAGGCATTTTATGGCTTTGGGATCTAGTTTGCTCCTCTAATGAGGTGGTATGTGGACAAATGCTGAGCAACCGAAGACTTTTAGTGGCAAGGATGAGATGAGTCTGGATTGTGGGTAGACTTGTGTGAGTACTTGGCATGGAGTTTGGAATTTCAAGATTCTTGAAGGCATTCGATTAATGAGATAGGCAGCGGTAAGGACAGCTTCCCCCTAAAAGTGTTTAAGGACATGACTTGTGGACATAATAGAACAAGAAACTTCTAAAAGGTGTTAATTTTTCCTTTTGGCTATCCCATTTTGCTGTGGGGTGTCTATGCAGGAACTTTGATGAACTATCTTATGATCAAGAAGATAATTCCCAATAATAGAATGAAAGTATTCCTTGGCATTATCAGTTCTGAAAATCTGAACTTTGGCTTGGAATTGTGTTTGGATTATTGAGTGAATTTTTTTAAAAATTGGTCATGCCTCAGATTTTTCTTTTATAAGAAATATCCAGGTGATTCTTCTAGAATGATCATCAACAAAGGAGATAACCCATCGGGTTCCTATGATATTATTAACTCAAGTAAGTCCCCAAATATCGCTATGTATAACTAAAAAATGATGTGATTCCGTATATGGTTGAATCAGATAAGAATTTCGAGGATGTTTGGACAATTGACAAATTTCGCACTGGAGAGACTTTGAATTTTTATTATTGAATAAAGTAAGAAACAACTTTTTAAGGTACATAAAACTTGGGTGACCTAATCGAAAGTGCCGCAACATAATTGCACTTTCATTATTGGAAACTGGAACCAAATTGGAATTCCTAACATATTGACTTTCTGCACAATGAACACTTTGAGATTGCTTTTAAGTTGATTATCAGTCCTAAAGAGGTAGAGCCCTACACTTTCCTTAGCATTGCCAATCGTCCTCCCCAAATCCAAATCTTGAAATTCACAATGAGTGAGAAAAAATTTAGAAACACAATTCATATCTCTAGTAATTTTACTAATGGATAGCAAGTTATAGGTCAGATTAGGAACCAACTAAACCAAATTTAGAACCAGGGTCTTTATGATGATAATTAACCCAATACTAACTACAGTGGATAGAGAACTGATGAGTTCTCAAATGTACTGCATTTTAGCACCTAAGCGAAGGTATTTTAGTCCATTATTCTATCTTATTTTCTCGTTTTAGTCTAATTTTATGTTTTGTCTATTTCAGGTCAATAATATTAAAACGAGCTAATTTCGGTCAATTAAGGTCTTTTTGGAGTCAAACTAAGTCTTGGTGAGAATTTGTACCAAAATGAGGCTAATCTGGAGCAAAAAGGAGGTTGATGCTGAAACACAAATACTCACACACTCACAAGTTTTTCATAAGGAAAAGGAAAAATGAATGGTGTCGTCTCGGAACATAGCTTAGAAAGTGTGCTAAAGTAAGAGGCTGAGTTTTACATTTATAAAGTGCCACTACTACATTTAATTAAAAATATAGCTAGGGCAAATAGGGATTGTCCCAAGGGATTGGTATCATATTGGTTGTGGAATCAAGATTAGGATTAGTAAGTCAAATGATCAAAGATTGATTGGTGATTTGATTATACTAAAGTGCAATTTAAACTAAGGTAAACAAATAAATGCAATATAAAGAAAATAAAATAGAGAGAGATCTTGGGGTTTAGAGATCACCACTGAGCATAGCCTTTTTACACACTTAATGCACAATTAATGAAGGGAAAACATGTGTTGCAATATTGGTGTGTGTGTGTGTGTTTGGTTGTTTCAATTATCATGGATGACCAATTAAGTATATATTGTCTTATAAACATAGTAAAAAGTATAATATATTAAACTAAGCCATTAATCCTTCCATTAAGCTCACAATCCAAACTCATCACAAGGTTAGAGACATATGCTAGTTGCATTCAAAAGCATGGAACATCAAATAACAAGCATGGATTGTCCTCCCATCTATGTAACTAAGGCAACTACACTA